>LUCM01003661.1:396752-461483 GCA_008360955.1 Fasciolopsis buskii | reverse complement strand
TCAGTTATCGCGGGTGGATGAGTTACGTCCAACGGTTTGAACGCCCGCAAAAACATGGCCGTTTCGCGGGGTGGAAGTTTCGTAAACACCAGAATTGCGCTATCGTGTACAGACCGGTCAAGGTCAGGCCGGATAGGGAAAGCCGCAGTAATTTAGAATTCGATCATTTCTCCCGCACAATGGTCGTATTTTCACTTACTCAGACTATTGTGATAGCACTACTGGGAGATTTTGAACAATCCTTTCAGATGCTTTCTTGTGTCAATCGCATACTTGATTTGTAATTACGTTAATTGGGATTGAAGAAACACGGCAGACGACAGACAGTATTGAGTAAATCTTGTGAAAATCCTTTCTAGAGAGATCGGAGAATATTGCTGGAGAGAAGTAGCATAGGTAAGAGTGAATACACTGATGAGCATCAAACTGCACCAAACTGTTTCGTAAAACAAATCTGAAAAGCTAATCAGTTCTTATTGCAACATATAAGTACTTGACGGACCCGAATAGCCATTCAGATAAAAATTGTGTGAAAATTTTAAAAGCATTTTGGTGTACTAAGGTGAAGGCAGAGTTGTGAACAAAAGTTTCGAAAGTTACTTAATTTATCTTAGAAAGGTAAAAAGTTGGATTTGGTGGAACTCGATTGGTGGTGCACACTTAACAAGCGATGCGGATGATACAACAGACAGATCGGTCGGATGGGTAATGAAAAGATATGGGGAATGAGTAGGACTATGAAGAACACTGCGTTTGTTGACTAAGAGCCTAGACAGTTGGTAAGCAAATTCAGTTCGTTCGGTTCTATAGGCAAAATAATCTTTTAACCACGACAGAGTATAAGTGGGTCAGCCAAAGGACTCACACCGTTGAAGGAGTGAACAAGGAACAGAGTTACAGGTAGAGGGATAACCTAGCGAATTTACAGCAACCTAATTTCATAGGGCTTTTCAAGTCGTTAGAAACAAAAAATCCAAAGTGATGTAAGTGGATGTTGCATGGACCCATTGGACTAGCGGACAAACTGAAACGGATTACTGGGAATAAGCGCGCAGGAATTGAAACAAGTAAGGGCAGATTTTTGATCATTTTGAGCAGCCAGACGACTACAGCAATGGAACGAAAGGACCTTGGTGAACTGTTTGAGATCGAATGCTTAATAACTTGCACAATTGCTCCAGTTTTCAGAAGGCTAGAATAACATTAGAGAGGATGCTTTTTCACAGAGGGTCATTAATCCCGTGAATGAATGACCCATAATTTGAGAGCAGTTGGGGGACTGTTTACCTGGATTGCCAACTTGGACGATCCTTGAAGATTGCAGATTCTTGAATCTCCCTCCGAAGAGACAGGGTCAACTTTCACAGGGACAGATATTGTGTACGAAGATTAAATTATCCGCGGACGGGTGAGTGAGCGCAACTTTCACGTTGTCCGTAACTGTAACGCAGATCGGTATTCGCATGCGTTGTCTACACAGGATCGCCATCACTTGCCGAAGAGTTTTACCGTCAGTCACAACCAAAACTGATCGGTGAAAGACGAGGTAAATCGATTTATCGCGCTTTTGATTAACACTGAGTTAAATTTCACCGTGATTTGACCGTGAAATGTATATGCAAATTCTTTCAGTCGTCTCCGCAGTTTGAGTAGCCGTGAAAAAGATTCGCCAATTTCGAATAAAGTGATACTAGTGGGAAATCACAAACCTACAATTACATCAGGTATCTCTATAACGAAGCCCAGGAAAGGGAAGCAACATTCAAAGAAGAAGTCAGGTGACACAACGAAAGCAGAGCTATTAGGCTTGAAACAATCCATTTAGTTTACTTTGGACAACCATTCACCTTGCACCAAATTGCTATAATTGTGGTTGTTGCGTCACAGCATCATCTACCCAAACAGAAAAAAAAGTGGAATAAT
Organism: Fasciolopsis buskii; assembly: GCA_008360955.1. Lineage (NCBI taxonomy): Eukaryota > Metazoa > Platyhelminthes > Trematoda > Plagiorchiida > Fasciolidae > Fasciolopsis > Fasciolopsis buskii. Next base: position 459,560 of record LUCM01003661.1, on the reverse strand, counting down.
AAAAGATCGACCGCAAAATATACGTTGGAAAACTATACAGAAAGAAGAAATTTTGTATGCAAGAACGTCACTGACTACAGTACTCAGTCAGTCCTATCAACTATTGTCTTCGACCATCGCGCTGACGGAAGAGCTCGAGGACCACAGTCCGGTAGTCTAACTCCACTTACACTAGTCAGTCCGCCGGTTCACGCTTTCGTACATTGTCATCGACTGGCCATCCCGAACCATCCTCCAACAATTGCCTCCCTCGAAGAACAGCACACAACGAAGAAATGGTCCTAAAAGCATGCACAAAACATGTCCTCAGCCTATTCTGATTCAATGTCAGTTCTAAAGACTGGACCCTAGGAACCAATACATTCCGCCTATCTTCTGAGTTTCTCACAAATGTCTTCCATCACACTCTACCAATACTGCGAAGATGACGATGTTCAAACACCGAAAGTCTTCGTATATCTTCTGCTCTCGACGGTCATGTTTCAGAGCCGTAGAGCAATACCAACCTTGCTGGTGCTCTATATACCCGATCTCTGGTCGATGACTGTGTCGCATCCGAACCATAGATGCCTTAAATTAGTGGATGCCAATCGAGCCTTCTGTATACGAGCAGAAAATTCTATGGTTATACGACCCCCAGGTGAGATACGACTGGACACGTAACCAAATCTGTCTATCTCACCCAGCTGTTCGGCTTCGAGTCAAACAAGTCCATCAATAGCATTTTACACTTCAAAGATGAAAAGCGCACGCCAAACATGCGCACACTATCGTTCAGACGATCAAGAATAAACTGCAACTTACTGGGATCTTCACCCAGTAGCATAACATCATCCGCATATTCCAATTCAGACAGATTTCTATCCGAGAAAACATCATTGCCATTATTCTCCCACGAGGATAGGACCATCTCCATAACCATTTCAATGACAAAGTCAAAAAGGAAAAGTGAAAGAGAGCAACCTTGTCGAACACCAGTCCTCGTGGTGTTTTCGGGGGAAACATCACCATAAACGCGAACTAGGTTTCGGCTGTCCGTATACAGAGATCGGATGAATAAAATGAATTTCTCCAGCACATCCTTCAATGAAAGACAGTGCCAAAAACTGCACGATCTACTGAGTCGAAGGCCGCTTTCAAATCAAGAAAGATAGAAATCATGGGTCCATGGAACTTGCGCTCATGTTCAAAGATCTGTAACAAAGTGAAAACTTGGATGATGCCAGTAAGCAGTTTTAATGTAGTGCTTACTAAACTAATTCCTCTGTGGTTTTTACACGAGTACCCATCAACTTTCTTGTAAACTGGCACAATTGCCGAATTACATTCGTCTTAGGAATATCTTCCCTTTCCTATATTCGTCCCAGGACTTTTGTTAACACCGATGTTAACACTTCGCCACCATCCTTGAAGAAGGGTGGTGACAGACCACTCAGTCCAGCTGCCCTATACCTTAAAAAACCCATGTTCCTCATCACTTCTATTTCGGATGGAGGGGTGGTATCCACTTACTTCGGTTCATTTGCAGTCATAAGCGGAAGATCCACTGTGGCTATGGGCTAACTGAATTGCATCCCAATACGTTTCGCCCAACGCGCCACCCGACGCCACTGAGAATGAATCAGTGTGTTGTCGGATTGCTTAATCACTTCGTTCATTTTCGGCTTCCCTGGACCAGACCAGTACACACAATCAGCCGGCAGAGGTTACGACTATTTCTGATAACCGCAGCCTTTTATATTTCCCTACACTTTCCTACCCACCACTGCTCCTGGTCATTTCTCAAACTCGTGGTCAGTTGACATGTCAGGAATCTACGCGCCTCATTTTATATTGCATTCGGGGAGAAGGATCTGCGAGCATCTAACAATGCAACTGAAGTCGAGGATATCAATCGTTTTGGGGGTTATGTGGAAAGAAGCTTTGTGTGACAGTTGTTGTTGAGTGCCGAGCTTTTTTGATCTGGTCCAAGTGTTCGCTCGGACCCTGGGCTTTTTGTTGAGACGACAACCGCATTGGGAGGACCAAGTGGAATCGCAGTGGGCGGCTATCGTCTAAAATCAGCTGAGCCGTTTGTGCTGATGTGACCATGGTTTACAAACAACCAAAAGTGGGTTCATTTGTGTGGACCAGAATGGTTGGCAATCCTCGACTGGTCCACACCACCGGCGACCTATGGTAATGTGATCCATCTGAGTACAACGCTGTGAAGGCGAAGGAGGGCACCGGATGAGCCGATGTCACCTTCTATGAAGAAAATTCGTGTTCGTCAGAAACAGACTGGGGTTAGAACATACTTAGATGAGATCTCCGTTGTCGGTTCGATCGGCTGGGACAGAAAATCGACCTCCGATGTACCGTTGCATCTCTCCTAAATACCCTGCTTGCCCGTTAAAATCACAGCAACGACCACAACGCGGAGTAACCGATTAACTCCTGGTAGAAATCGTCTTTGGCCTCAGGGGAGCTGCAGTCAGTGGGTGCATACACTGATACAATGAATAAACAATGATGGTCATCTCCCAGTTCCATTAACCAGACTTTCCATTATTGTTCTAGGCACTGGGATTACTCCGGACATTCGGAAGTCAACTAGAAAGAGATCTAGCGCCAAAACGGATGTAACAAGTATTGACCTGTTGCTTGCTCCTCAGTCTTTCCGAAGGTTTTCGAGAACTTCCTTTTCTTACAATCATTCGGTGTCCTCACTTGATACTGTAGGCTAAATTATCCACTCACTTGCTTCTTTTCTTGATGCTAAATCCTGCATATTAAGGAGTTTATCTTAATTGTGCGGACGCTTTCGGTTTCCCTGGTTGCCGCACTCGTTTTCAGATTATATAGGAAAACGACACCGGCCGTATTTGCAGTCACAGCTTCTAAAGAGATTGTCGTTACAAAGAAATATCAATCGGTCTCCGATGGTGTAGACCAAGCGAAGATTTCCGACCATTACGGTCCGCGCCTATGTGCCTACATCGTGTGCGAATAGTGACACCGACTTCTACTCGGAGAGTAAGCTTTCAAACTTAGAATGTGCTGGCGATACTGTGCCTACGGGTGAAGACCAACGTCAGTTGCAGGCACTAATCGACCGACTGAACAAGTGTGGCTGCTTGGGATGCATTCCATACCTTCAAAGTGTAAAATACTGTTGCAAGATTGGATTGGCCTGAAATGGAATCTTGTTCTACCAGGAGAGGAGTTGAGCAAGGTGGGTAGGTTTACTTCGATAGGCTAGTCTCACCTGGTGGTCGTATTCTCGCGTATACGGAAGGTTTGACTTGTATTTAACAATTCAACCATCTGCGGTATCGGGGCCACATCTGTCTATCGATCAAGGATCGAGTGTACATAACAATAAGGCCCTGATACACGAATCGGAAACAAAACCGTTGTGAAGAGAAGGTATGCGAGGACTGTCAGTGTTTGAATACCTTTTTCTTCTGAGCGTTTCTAGAGCGTGGTGGGAAAACTTTGTTAGCATCTTTGAGGTTAGATGTAGGATTCAGCCTAATCGTCATCACTATCGTTCAATGCTATATATATATATATATATTACAGATCTGAATACAGAAAGTATGCCATCGGAATCATGTCGAAGGATGAAAACAATGAGCGAAAAAGGAGAAAGAAAAAGAAGCAATGTGTAGAGTTCACAGCACATGCTAGTTCATTTATTTCCCATCTTCATATCAGATCGATCCCAAAGCAAGCTTCACCACGAGTGCCGAAAGCTTGATCACCCGATGCGCGAATATTGAACCAAGAGAATGAGGTAGTACCTTTGGAATGAAGAGGGATCAGGTAATCCAGATCGTTTATGGACGTCTCGGAGACACAGCATAGGTCCGTTCTGGAGGTCTCAATATTTCCATTAGGGCAGCTTGTTTCCTTATTTGGGACACTAAAGGCAGCAAGTTATGCGAATACTGGTGTTTAAATAATGCTTGAAAACTGTTTCTTAACTGCTGCCATTAAATAAATCCAATGTGTCGCAGTTCTTCGTGGCAACCTCTATGACCCTTGGATAGGAAGAACAGAAATTAGAAATATTCCTTTCAGACAAGATGCTGCATGTATTAGACCACTCGATACTTAGCGACTGCTTCACCCCAGAAAGACCTTCCAATTGGGAACCCTAATTGGAGCTTTCGACTCAGCAGTCTTCCCACAAGGCCGCGGGACTTTTACTTAGCAAGGCGATTAGGAGTACGTGTATACTTGTCACTCTCCACTCCGCTCGACGCATAAATACATTTGGGGAAGACATGTTTCTTAACTTTATTTTTCGTCCTGATAATTACGTGGATGTTTAGAACGGGTCCAACGAATCCGCGAGTGATCACGGGACGAAGAAAGAGAACGTAAATTCCGAATGACTGGTGATTACTCTGTTGAAAACCGTATCTTCCTTGTTCAAGACAAAACAGAGATCGACTATACCGAAGGCGAATAAGGAGAAGGGTGCGGTTACAATGCGTAGTTAAATCCACCGGTAATGAAACTAGGTCAGGTACAAAGTACCATAGTATGAACTGATATCGTAAGGAGTGCATAATGGAGCCAGATAATTGTTAATCACTGTATCCCAATAAGACAAAATCCCTGGATGGAATAATGACCGAACAGTCAATATCGTCACCGAATAAATTGAAGGCAGTGGTATAGCTTTCGGATAAATAGCTAATGATGCAGGCTGCAACACTACTCGTTATTTTCTTGCTTTGAGCTTAATACACTGAGTGAAATCCCGAAATCTACGTACGCAGAAGTTTGTAGTATGCAGAACAAAAAAACAGTATAATGCAATACAAAACGAAGCAGGGAAATTTAACATCGCGAATAAGCTGATCCTCAGAAATTTTTATCAGCCCAGGATTCTTGAATGCAGATCGCGCATGTGTTAACGTGAATTATGCAGCCCAAGATATAGTCAGCACGGTATTTTTCAAACAGTGTTGGTCCTGACTGAGGTGGAAACAGTCATATCGCTCAAAATGATTTGCTTAAACGCAGCCTGCCAGCTAACAAGTGTGTGTTACTTAAACGGACTTGATTCTGGGAGAAATCATAAATTGCAGCAATGCAGATGATTAAAAAACACCAGAGAAGAGGTTCATTCATTTAACGAATTCGGAGCAAATGGATGGGCAGTAGCAATAAATCCAAGTGATAGTGAAGGGATACTGCAAACTGAAGTGCAGCCAATAAAGAGAGCGTGAGCAGTGATATATATATATATATATATATATATATATATATATATATATATCCGCACACACATACGGGAAAAACTTACAGTCAGCTCCGCTTTTTCGATTCACTTGATTTATTGTATGGATCAACGGAAATTCTTTTAGTGGGGTTACGCGCGCACTGAGTGTCTCCTCGTCAGCACTTGGGTAACTTGGTGACTTGGGTGACGTTATCTTGTCTGCAGGGATCAATAGCAGTGCTCCAGTTCTTTTCATCTGCACCCTTGAATTTTGACATCTTTTGTTGTGATTGGCATATAGCATAACTACTCAGTTTTTCTACCAAACCCTATGTATGACTTTATTCAGTCCACTGCAAAGCACCACTGATATCCAATGATTCGCTAGAAGACGAAAATCACGGACATATACGTCACACCGCCTGCCAATGATGGTCTCGCTGGTGATACGCTGCGTCAGTTGACTACATTAAGTGTTGGAAGATGTGTCGTGAAAAGGCCATCGAAAATTTGTTTACACATTGCGGAACTGGCAGTGAAACTGCCCGTGTACGTTGTTATGTGGACTGCTTACGGACGTTGGAGAGGCCGCGGCATTTAGCAAAATTTTTAAGTCGAGACAAAATACCACAAAAACAAAGGAATTCTGGAAGTAACCAAACGGCACATTGAAGCCTCAGGCAAACGGGTTTGTGATCTTCGGGTTACGAGTGGTCAAATTTACTCAGTACTTGGTGGCGGAAAGTCTGCTTGTCCGACCAAATTGCTTAGTCTCATTCATGAGCTCAAAAATGATACCCTACCACATCTAATTCCACAACCTCGTTAACTAAAGTTGCCAATCAAGGTGAATTGAGAGGCCCGGGAAGGCATGCAATTAACCTGTCACTCCACTCCTAGCCGAGGCCTTTTCTCTTGATTTTAATTTTCCTTCACCCCACATCAAAATTCATCGTATAGACATGAAAGCACAATCCGAATAGTTGAATGGATAGCTTTCTGTGATGACGCCCTGATTATCCGACGAAATTAGTCCGTTCAGATCTTAATCCGCTTACTTGGGAAGTCAATATTTCTCTATGGATCAGGGAATTTTCATTATTTTGATAAAGGATCGTCATAAATCACTCGAATTGCTGTGAAAAACGAGCAAAATATTATTCTGAGACCTGATAAAGATCCTGAATTTGAATACTTATATAAATAGGAATGTCTATTGAAAACGCAACAAATACTGATGGATAATATTCACTTTATTCCCGAAAGCTGCGAATGTGACCGCACCACAAAACTGGAATGAAGAATTACCGACGAACTGCATCCATTAAATAAAGATGGCTAATCCGATTTGCTCTTGCTTGGTCATTTAATTCTTCGTGATTTGTAATTACCTCGCATGTACAGTTGGCTAAATGTTCATAAAGATTAGGTAGCCCAAAGATACATGGTCTCCGTTCCTGACTGAAGCTATCAAGCGTAGACCTGCGGAATGCAATGTCGAGGATTCAGTCGAATTTGCGAACAAAATCCTGTTTTATAATGTTCCCAATCAACGCAAGGTACCATTTTGTCTGTTCTCTCTTCACCAATGTCCCACTTGAAGAGATAGTTGACACCAATTGCTTGGAGGCTGATCCACTTCGCTTTTCGTCCACCCCATTTCAAAAAACTACCTTCTCAGTATGCATAGATATACGGCTCCATTTGTAGCTTGAGCATTTACTGAAAAATCAATGAGGTGCCACTGAGAAACCGGCTTGGATGAGTCCAGGATGACATTTATGAAACATTAATAAACTCAGCCGTACATCATTCATACTTCTACTACTGTTGAATGGATAACACGCGTTCTGTTCGAAAACGAATAATATCTACTAACAGTCTTAGAGAGCTTCAGTAGTCAATGGGCAATAAAACAATGCTTGCTTTACATTTTTTGGATGTGACAATTTCTAGGACGATCCATGGGCCCAATTTTACAAACCCACATGGACTGAGCGGTATCTCCCGAATCTTTTGCCCAATTTAGCGCGGATGAGCTCTCACGCAATTACTGCCACCCGGTACGAGTTTGAATTGGTCCGTTGAGGATGATCATGAGGTTGATCTGGAACACATCCTCTCCGTGCTGGAAGAACATGGTCATTCAGGTAAGTTTATCGTCAAATACGAAAAAAACAGGAATCATAAGTCAAAAGAGCCGATGTTCCAGGGAAAATATTGTTCATTTCATTGTCTTTGAAAAGATCGCAATGAAAGGCGAATACAACAATGACTTAGACAAGCTATCAAGAGTACTCACTGTACCGTATGTTTAGTAGCGTTGCGCGACTTTGCAAAGGTTATTCCCCAAGTCTAATCTAGACATAACTCTCTGATCACCTCGTCATGTATCTCCATGTTCACTGCACTTTCGGTATACAGCAAAGGGGAAGAACCAAGAGACGATCATATGTGCTGATTTCGGAACCCATTCAAAGAGTTGACACTTAATATGTCAAAAACGTGATCGTTCACCCATACGACCGTGACAGACTCTAGAAGAGCCTACTGCATTTCACAGAAGCAACGGTCGTCCGTTGTCATAAGCGTGATTTGCCCAACCCGCCGGAATATGTGACCGGTCTGGACCTTCTCTGATAAAGAGTGTGGAGAGAGGAAGACTGATGACTGTGATCCTAGTTCAACCACTTATTGTAAATGATTTCGTTGACCTTTGTTCTCCCAATCGGTTTTTCCGTATGTGACTTTCTATTACCTTAGATTTGTCATTTATCAGCTCCTGTGATTGTTTCTTTTTGAGTTCGCGGTAATTTTTTTTGTAAATGATATAATGGTAACAACAGTGTTCTTGGTAGATGTAATTCGCCAACGTTTCGACTACCGTGGGTTGTCCATCTCAAGGCGAGTTCACGTGCCAACGGATGTAGAGTTGTTTGTATGTGTGAATGTGTGCCCGTGCGTTTGTATTTTGAACTGTGTGACAGGCGAGAGGTCAGCTGTTCTTCATGTCGTGCTCCGCCGTGATAGTGAGGTCAACTGGCACGGCGACCCTTGGAATGTTTGTTTCCTAATGATGTTAGGGCTGTCCGTATCTCCGAAATCTCTGCCCCGTCGTTCCGATTGGTGAATGTGGAGTGGATACTTATCGCCAAAACCTCGGTAAACTTACGTTCAGTGCAGGTTCTGGATCCAAGTTGGAGTACTTTATTGTTTTCATAGTCTATATTGTGTGCCTCTGCTATGGCAGGCAGAGCGATGGCTGAATCTCGCCTAAGTTTTGGTAAGGCTGCCTTGTCCGAAGGTCTGCACTTTTCTTTCCTTCTGTGTTCTGTTATCCGTGTCATCAGTTGTCTACTGGTTTATCCAATGTATTCTGCTGGGCATTCTTTGCAAATGATTTTGTAGGTGCAGTTGTCTTGGTCTTGCACACCGACTTGATCTTTGGCCTTTGATAAGTGGCGTTTTAAAGTATTACCCATCCGGAAGAAAGTGTGGATATCAAATTCACTGAGGCCCTTTCTTATTGTTTCCGAAGTGCCTGATCTGTACGGAATTCCGACTGAGGTTGTTTTCTTTTCTTTCTTTGTCTTGGTTGCTGGCATGCAAGTTTCCAGTTGTTTTCTTATGAGGCATGGCGGGTAGTGATTGCCTAGCAGTGTCCTTTGTACGTCTTAGTTCTTTTCTACTTTCGGTATCATCACTGCACAGATTTTTAACTGTATTGGTCAGCGAGGAAATAAGTGTCCATTCCGCACATTGTGGATGAGTTGAACTAAAGTCCAAATACTGGCATTTAATTTTCCCGAATCATTGACTTTCACCTGACAATCTAGGAAGTTGATGACTCCATTGGTCTCCTGACTCCACTGTGAATTTAATGGATCTATATTACTTATTGAGAACTTGAAGAAAGTTACCTTTTGTGTTGACTTGATGATTACAAATATATCGTCGATATACCGCAGGTACAAACGTGAGGGTGAATAAAAGTCATTAGAGCTTTTGGTTCAACCGAGTGTAGAGAAAGGTTTATTGCAATGGTCGATTTGGGATATCTCATTTCCATACCATCCGTTCGTTCGAACAGTTCATGGTTGAAAGTGAAGTATGTTGACTGTGATGCAAAGTTCTATACCTCCGGTAATTTCTGATGGCACTAGTACAGTTCGTTCTTCTTCCGATAGTAACAATATATGTAAACGGTTCAGGCTGTCCTAAATGGGTACACTCGTGTACAAAGAGACCACGTCAAAACTTACAGCAATCTTATCGTTTTCTAGTTCAAAGTTTTTCAGCATATGAACAAACTCAAATACTTTATTGATATGACTTACTACTATTTTCTGTTAGGGTTTCAATATTCCACTGAGATATTTTACCACTTTGCACGTTCCATAAGAAGTGCAGTTAGACGAATGATTACATCGGGCTTGTGAATCTTTGGTAAGCTCTAAAATTTCCCAGGTCTGCTGGCTTTTGACATTAATGAGAACCACAGAGATTTCCCGAGTTTTGCTTCAAGCCGGAAAGGAACATGTTTGCATTGGTCTTTGATTTTTTGAGTGAGGCATTTAATTTCTTTTCTGTTTTTTCATACGTTCCAACCCGTAGGCGCATGGCGGACTTTGGGCCGTAATCCAATTTGTTTAGGGTAATTGTATCAGTTCTTTGTCCGATTTTGTGATATGGATTGGCCGATCTTGTTTTAAGTTCCTTAGTGCCGTCCTTTCTTCCGATTTGGAATTTGGGGCAATTTGCTGTTGGTTCTTGAGAATATTGCATATCCCCAGCCGAGATTGATTGGCGTTTTCTTCCGTAAGGCTCGATAACGCCTGTTCCAGTGCTGGCACAGTTTCTTCGACCATCAGTGGTTTTCTCTGGCGGTTGAAATTCAGACCTTTTTGTAGTAAATGTAACTCTAGGGATGTCAACAGTCTGTTGGATAGGTTCTTCACGGTATTTTCGGTATTTATTATCGCAGGTTGTCTGACCTTTGATTTTGACTGCACTTCGGTCGTGTTTTGCGGGTTTAATTTGGTGAACTTGCGTCTTTGTTGTGTTTTGGCATGTTATAAACACATGTAGAGGTTTTTCTTCAACTATAGTTCGAAATTGTTTGAGGATTTCCACCTAGAGCAAATGGTTTAGATAGTCATTTATATTCCATATTCTGAAGCATATTCACGCATGTTTACTGTACAGTCGTGAGCACGTTGTCGTAGGAACGTGAGCAAAGCAACCAAGGCAACTTTATAAGATGTAACTGAATTGTTCGAAGGTCTAACAGCGAGATTTTTGGGGATACTGTTATAATGACGACAACGTTAATTGAGTGTGCGTTGATGATCCAGTTGGCAGGCTTCTTTCATAGATCAGTCCGACTGGTATTGAGTTTGAAAATATCAGGACCGAACGACTTTTTGATGCACTCCTGGCGTCGTTTGGTACTGATATTTACAAAATCATTACCAGTCGGATTTTTCTGTGAAAGAAACCTGCCAACTGGGTCAATCACCGCACATTCAATCATTCGTTTAAGTCTATCCACAAATCCTTCCGCTTGGCCGTGCCGTTGTGAGTGACAAACTGGACTTAGTACATGTCAGATTTCTACGAAATGACAGAACTTTATGAACTTCTGCTGAGTTGAACTGAGGACCATTGTTCGCAAACCGCGTTTTATGAGTCTCGAATCGCCCGAATATCCATCTCAGTGTGACAATGGTGCTCGAAGAAGCAGTAGCCTTCGTATTTCTGGTGGATTTGGCTAACCCTTAACTGGACATGGAAAGTCAACATGGATCAACTTTTACTGTTCTGGTAATATGGGCCAAGTGTTCAATAGAATCTAGGCCGGCTTCTTAGCAAGATTCAAGTAATCCTAGAAATGCTTCATGTATTCTTCACTGTGTGTCAGTGCCGGGCCAGTTAGCATAATTTCGTGTGGCACTGGAATTACTTCAATGTAGCTGTTCCGGCGCTCAGAACTGTAATCACTAGAGGGAGTTTAGGCATTAAGCAGCATGGAACAGATGTCGTCTACAATGACAGAATATTTTCGACCGTAAAACTGTACAACAGTGATAGGTGGTATTTCGAGGCCAGCCAATCCTTAGAAAGCAAAATAAGCATTCCAACTAGTAATGTAATTTGATTTTCGTCTGCATGATGCTGACATTGACCGCGAACTTTCGAGATGACTCTTGGGAAGAAATTTTACCCCGACTAGACATGCGGGCAAGTCCTCAACAGACTGAGTAATCAGATGAGACATTGCATCAGCGCGCACAAACGTGTCAGTACGGAATTAATTAGTCATAAAATCGTATTCAATAAGTGCGTTGCCCATAATTGCTCTTTTTGCGTTACGAACAGAAATGTGCTTTTCGCGCCAGCGATGGCTATTGGTATTCTGTCAGTTCATCATGTACTGTTTTTTGTCGTGAACGTGACTGCAACGTTTGCCATGGGAAATTTGCCTACCGTAACCAATAGGTCGACGAACTACAGCAGCTACCAATAACGTTATGTTACTAACATTAGGATTACCGCAATGGCTAACGGTGGTTTGCGATCAATCTGGGGACGGAAAACTTCGACCACGAAGTACTTTTTGGAATTGCCCGATTGCAAATACTGTGGTTAAAGCTCCGCCCTCCAACTGACTTCAGGATACTTCCGCTTTCGGAAGTATTTCGGAAGAGTGAAACACCGCCTTTTGTGAGACAGATGGGAAGTTTGCCGGGCTGGGTTACTCCCATGCCGCCCGCGAAGGCATCTGCTGCATCGAAGGTGATCATATTTTCTCAAGACTGTCAGTTATTAGCTAGGTGTCTTTCATGTGAATAAACGAATCGCCCATTAGACGCCGTGACCAATGCTTATCCGCGTGTACTTTCAGATCGTAGATATCCGCTGAACGATGGCCTCTGGAAGTGCCCTTCTAATATTTCAATAGTATCTGCATTTTGTTCCATGCCATTTGGAATCACTATTCACAAGATCTCCGGTGTCCGTTTTCACATACGTCATGACAAATCAGGGCAGTGTTTCAACCAACCTCATGGGCACCTTGTCATAAGCGCTCAGATCACTCACTCGAAAGGTTTTCTTTCGTTTTTAAAAAGTGACGAGTACAGCCGTTTCCTATTACTGTTTTTTGGCTGAAACTCGAATTTTATGTAAGCATACCTATGCACTAGAATATAATAAAATACAACAAAATGCACTACAATGCAACACAACACAGCGCAATGCCACATCTCCCTTGCGAGTGAAATTCTTCCGATCAACACTACTTTTAATCTCTTCTCTACAATACGCCCACTGTAAACCTAACCATATCCATATATGGAATGAAATTGTTGCGGTAGCTCGCAAGACAGAGAACGGGACTGCAACTCCTTTCTACTTGTTGGTTGAGGCTTCTTGGTAATGACGACCACCTTGGAAAGATCTGGATGACGTCCGTTTCAGGCAGTGACGAACCCAACAAGCCGTTTGTTTTAAAGGAATAGAAAGAAAATTTCCTGATGCATAATTTGAAAGCAAACTGTTGATTACTATTCAGGACTTTATTTAGAATTTCCAGATATTCTGCTTGATATTTGATCGTGATTGTAGTGTTATTTATATAAGTAAACGCTAAGCAGCGATGTGTCGATTATCTGCCGGAGTACGGCGGGCGCCATACTATTGTGTTGATACAGTCCACGATGAGGATTGATGGGTACCAGATTCTCGTTGATATCTCCTGCTTCAACCGGGAAGAAGTCATCCGGTGAATGAATTTCTCTGAATAATTTCTCTTGATCGGTTTAGGAAACATTCTGTAACTTTGGTAATGGCCAATAACTCTAGTGGCTGAATAGTTAACTTGCTTTCTTAATCCGAAGCTTGGAACTGGTCTTACTCCTCACTTTTGGATTTTGGAGCAGCTTATGACACGGGGTGTTTAGGAAGAAAAATCGATTTCAGATTTGGGTTTGCATATAGAAGGTTTTTAATTATGGTTCATAAACCCATACCTGAGGGCAATACTTCAGTGTGCTTTGGAAGGATGTTGTGGGTCGTTGTGCTGTGTGATGTGTTATACTTCAGGTGTTTTGGACGACGCCATTGCAGTTGGAATTTTTGTGCTACAGTCTGAACCAGTAAGCACATCTCCTAATTCAAGCTCGTTGAACCGACTGACACCAAAGTAATTTAAACTATTTGAGATGGACTAGTGAAAACTGTGATAGTTTCAAAAACAGAACTCACATTCTTACCCTCACATAGGAATGTTAGTTATTGTTTAGCGGCATTCGGATCAATAAGGTCCGTGAGTTTGTATGGTAAACCAAGTTGTGTAAATGATTATTATCTCCGATGCCGTGTCCATCTGGGTTTTTTTGACATCCATCTACAATTATACATTTCCGCGCATGATTCAATGAAGGACTTGAAGTCGCGAATACGGAATTTCACTGCCATCTAATGAATTTATTCGAAAAATTGCAGATGTCCGCAGAAGTCACCTTTCGCTCCATGCGTTCACAGCTTTTTATAACTGGATCGTGTAATTCCACGTCACGCTGTTCTAAAAGGTGGAGACCGGTGGTTCCAGTGATGTCGGTTTACCCACTCTCCATTATCGGAAGACTGAGCTTCGCTTTATTTTCACCAATGAGGCATAGTTAACATTTGTAAGATGGTGGGCCTTCTTGGAGTCATGTTTCGGACCCCTTATTTTGAAGTACCTAGTATTTAATTCATGCAAGGATTGTTGGTCTGCAGAGTCCAGATTTGCCACTGATCGTGTGCAGATTCAGGCCTCATCCGTCATCTCGGAGGCAAAATATCAATCATTAAAACTGGTCGTTTTTTAGTCCTTTCATCTGTAAAAGTCCCCAGTCTTTTTTCAATGGAAAATCAAGATGATGTTACAAAAAACATTTGGAAAACGGCTAGTATTTATATGATCTCAATTTCTACATAATGTAGCCTGAAAGTGAAATTTGCCGGGTTTAAATCAAAAACCTTTGTCTGAAATTCTTGTTCTCCAAAAGTAACAGTGATTGACTCTGTAGGATTTTGGTTAGCCCAGAGCGGTACTCCGTTTCTCGTCCCCAAATAAACGCCATGAACCCATTGCTGAGAGACACAACTGCTATTCATTTAGAAGGTCGTCTACCGATTGAACTGAATGTTATTGTACAGGCGTCGAACAACTATCATCCTTAAGCTAAAATCGATACAGCACGAAAACATCTGCCGCGTCACAAGGAGCTTGAGACTCGAACACCAAATTCGTGGGCGTAAGCTTAGTATGAATGGCTATCTCTGTTGCTACATGCTTTGGGCGTAACCTGTCCGAATGCTGTTCACAGACATAAGAGCTAGTCAGAAATGTTGGGAACTTCAATAATTCAGATGGAAGCCCGAGCGTCATTCATTTTCAGATAATTTTCGCTCTGCGCTTACTACTGAAGGACAAATTGAAATGATTTATTAAATGCGTTGTGCCGTCGTTTATCAGCTACTTGTGATGAATACGATTACCAGTTATCCCTAATTAATTAACGGGGGTCTCTTTTTCTTCTTATGTGGACGTTTGAATTATTCACTGGATGTCTTCAGAAGCCTAGAGATCGCTGAGCATGGATTTAATAAAGTAGACGTTTCAGCAACAGTCGGGCTGACAACGGCGGTGTATACGTAATGGCCCATCTGTTTACTTGCATCTAAGGTAGCCCCGCCCCTAAATTTGACCCGCTGAGGTTACACTTACCTTACGGTGCTGCTGCATTCTACAGCCTTCAATGAACCAGTGATCTCCGAGTAGGTTGTGGCCAACCTGAAATTCAAGAAAACAGAAAAAGCAGCTTGAGTGAAAGCTCGGTAAGCGTCTCAGGCATTGCTGACGGCTGACATGGCGGTCTCCAACCTACCCGCTACAATGGTGCTAAACTTCGCAGCTTTATCTACAGAACTTACTACTTGCTTTTAGAAATTCCGCTTATAGCCTTTCTACTTAATTCTAAGACTATAAAACTAAATTCTAAATTTCGTTGAATTGAACCTATCCAACTGAGTTCCATCGTTGATCCCCATTTTGTCAATGGGTCGGGGTGAACTTCATCAATTTAAAATTGTGCTGTGCCTCCGGATTTACCGGGATTTATTACACGCCAGCAGGGTTCGGTTTGTTCATTGCCTGCATTCTTAGACAAGTGTAGTGGTTTCAGAAAATTCGCGGTGTTTACCTGAGCCAGCATGTTAGCCCTATTCGATTGCAGTGTCTATCCTTCCTAATCCTCGTAAACGGATATCCTACCTTTGAAACAGATAATTAGCGGACAACAATCTGTCCGTCTAACTAGTCCTAATCGGGCTGGTCCAACAGCCAAGGAATTTACATCTTTTAGGCGTATCGCGAGCAGTCTACTTCCATCTATCTTCCAGTCACCAGCCACACGGGCATACATCGAGACAAATGATTTGGGGGCATATGCAGCAGCGACTCAACCACCTAAGACTATTCAAATTCCCCGCTTCGAAGGACTGGGACGTCTGGTCTAACAACATATGCCCAACTTCGCATTTGTCCATAGAATTCTTTCATGTCGCAGCAATACTGCAAATAGAACAGGGCTCAAGAACCGAGGAGTCTGTACATGTATTCCGTTGCCGATAACCGTATTCTGCGCTGTATCCGACTGTAGTAGTGTGGAATTCAACTTTTTTCGATAATCGGAAGTGTCACTAAGGTCACAAATGTTTCAGTGTTTATTCGTGTATTGCAGAAAGTTCTTGATCACATGTGCAATCACTGGGTGATATACAACTGCCCAGCTCACTCTCACTCAACTATTGCACTCACAAAGAAGGTTTCGCCTTTGGACAAATTCAGTCTTGCAGGAACATTTTATACTTCGAGGGATCACGGAGACCTATCTGAGCTGTTTCTTCTGCAAGAACATTTGAACGTTGTTGAGGCTCAGTTTCGCTCCCCTGTGTGTTCCTTCCAAACAAAACATTTACGTGTCTATTCAAAAACCATCAACATCATTCGGCTACTGCTGTTACACAACAACTGTAGACGCTCCTTCCTCGGTGGTCTACCCAGTCGGTGGTCGCGCGTCATGAGATATATAACATGCAGACTCTTGTTCCCGAAGCTTCTCGTTGGTACAAGAACCCTCGTATCCCCTGGGGACCTTCTAGAAGATCGCCAGCAATGTAGGTTTTAGTTCGTAGTATCGAACCTTAAAAAAGTTTGTTTCGTAAGCTCATGTCAATGCAGCGAATGCCTCGTCAGACGTAATCATCTAATAAATTAGGCTTCGGGAACTTGATCGTTTCACTCTCAAGGGAGAGATCCGGAAGCCTTAGCTTTTGAGGCTCTGAAACTGTGCACTTGGTAATCGAATTGACGCCATCATATGCGAACAGACCAGGGTACACCAAGAAGTACAAAAGTGATCAATGATGTAGGAGTTGGTCAATTCTAACATTTAACTCAGTATAAAAATTAAGCAACGGACGTGTGTTCTCGCCACAAACCATGACCACAGTCGAAATGGACTCCAAGCAAACCGGGTGGCAGTAAGCGTTGTGACGCTCAGTTAGTGGTAAAAGAAGCAACCGGGATCGAATAACATCGGTAACCCTTATTTTCAGGCCGGACGATAATGTTTCACAGTGCCAGGTAAGTTCAGGCAGTTATTGGATGAATCAGATAAGTGGAAGTAGATTTGTAGAACTTATTTATGATCAGTTAATTCAATTAGACCCGGCTGCGGGTCCAGTGTATCGAGACAAATGGAGCCTGTTTTTGTCCTCGAAAAACAAGCGTTCATCCATATCTGCTAGAGGTGTCCTCAAAACATATGGTGCACAAAGCTAAAAACCATTTTTCATCAAAACGGTCATTTTGATACATCCAAATGATTTTAGTGCCTTTTCCCGCTTTCTCGTCCCCCAAAAAGATTAGCAACTCTGCCACTGCATCCAAAGTTGACTCTTTCAAAAACTTGTGAACTTCTCACACTTGGCATTGGGGTGCGAAGCTTTCTTTCGAGATCCGCGGAACAAAACAGTTTGCTTTTAGGCAAATGCGTATTTCTTCCTTTGTTCACCAGTGCTAAAATAAAAGCGCACGCGCACGCGAAAAATAACCACTGATTTCCCCAGCCCGAGAGGATTTCCTTAGTACTTTTGCATCTTTTTTCCTAATCTTCTTTGAACTGGTAAAGCAAAGTTATGCAGAATGTCATTTTGGCTTCTTTCTTTCTTGCTTTCTGTCTGTCTGTCTCTCAATAGTGACGCTAAAGTTTTCCGACGGATTCTCGGAATCTTTAGCTGGGATTGTCGTTAATGAGTAAAAAATTGATGACAAACAGTACCATTTCCCATAATATTTCCGAATTATGCCAAAATTATTCCCATTTGTTTGAAAAATAGGTGAAATGGAGTCAGATCTTGCAAGTGCTCTTTTGCTTGCAAATTTCATAGTAATCCACATCACATAACCACTGTTCCCAGCACGACGTACGAGCAAATATCATTCTGAAATTGACCTATGTGAAGGGGATCCCAAGGTGGGTTTAAGCTCTGAATTGTTTTGACACAGCTCTGAAATAACATGGGAAACGCCTTATTGCTTCAGTCAGAAAATTCCACTCTCAAACAACAAGAACTTGTTTATCGCTTAACCTAAGTGGACAGAAGACTCCTGAAAGACGACAGAGATAACTACAATATGCCGTTAACTTGTGTAAGTGTAGACGTTTACACTTTCCCCGGAAAAAGAGGTAAATAGACCGATGTCATTGGAGAGTCACTTCAAAAAAGGATTTGAAAGAGGAAAAACTGCATTTGTAAATGAGATTTATGCTCACTTTCTTGGTGATTGGTTTTGTAGACCTGAACACAAAGCAAATAGGTTTGCGTGGAATTTTAATAGATTTGGATTCTTGGTGTGTACTCATTAGCCATCCTTTGAATGAGAAATGCCTGAATCGTAGGTAGATGGTGTTCGAAGTGCTGGTCCTCATGGCTGGACAGGAAAGGAAGGGGAATATTTCTCCCGAATCCGATAGTCTCTGTTAAACCCTCCGAGCTCACTACTTCCGGTGGGATAAGCCGACAGTTCACAGTTATACATCAAATTTATGATTAAATTTAGTTACCTGATATGATTATCATTTAAGGACCATTGGCGCACTTATTGTTGTCTAAGTAACGAATGTTTTACTTTCGACTTTGTCATTCTGGAGGAGAGTCGCTAATTTCCAGTCCAAAATTATGCTGAATCTTATGTACCACTTGGCATTTTATCGGCTATCCATCGGTTTATCGTCCACGTTCACACGATCTGAAAGCCCGACCAAAATATGATTATGATCTACAACTGCTGATTCATTAATATTTGCTCCCCTTGTTCATTGGTCTAGTTGACACGCGTGACCCTGTTTGTCCATAGCCGTGGTCACTGTTGTTACGAGATCGAAAGACTTCCAAGCTAGTTGGAATTAGCACGTTCAGTCGACTGTCTCTGTCCTGGTTCGATTCTGCCCCTACCAACCAAGCAACAATAAACAACATGGCCTCGGCTCATTAACCCACTTCGTTCATCAGTCAACGACTAGTAAAGCTACAGTCTGCCTGAGTTCACAAGCTCTTCGACAGTCTCCGTATCAAGCAGCGCCCCCGTTAGCCTGCGAACATGTCCTAAAACCCGGACTGTTTTCTGATTTGTCCTGGAACCGGCGCAAAAGATAGTCATTCCAATCTTGTTGTCAGTTTTGTAGTTGATTTGCCTGCGGATCACACGTGATTCACCTGATTCTGAATAGAAATGCCAACGTATGCTTATTTCCAAATTGGATGTGGTTTAAGACACTCCGCGTGACTAAAGGTCGTTCGGATTTTGTAGCTGGATCGTGCATTCCCCGTCTTTTGACCAATGAATCCAGAGTGGGTCTATTGTGCCTGTTCTTTTCACGGCCATCGCAATGTGTACTGGGTCTTTTACCAACGATAATTTCACCGATCTGTGATGCAAATAACCATTGATCACGTAGGCCCGAAGGAGAAAGTTTCAGTGGGTGGGTGGCGAGTAGTAGCTGGGTAACCAAATACGTATTTTCGTTCAGCGTGTGTTGTCACTGGCGGTCGAAAACAATACCGCTCTACTTAGCATTAAAAACATATGGGTTGCAAAAGCGCTCCTGGATGTTCTATACTAATCAATATTTCGACCGCCAATAATACTGTTGGGGACGGAGCCTCAGTTCAGAACTGTAATATTGTTCCGATACGGATGCAACGAGTTTGATTCTCCTGTAACGGCAGCCAGATTCAAGCTCCAAGTTGGACCACAATCAATGTCTAATAAACTGTAAAATTCACTTTGAAGGAATGCGGCTGGTCGATAGTGAATTGGCAAGTATACTTTGATAGAAAACATACTAGGTCAGGATAATGTCCAAACTCACTGCATGAAATGAAACAAGTACCCATGCCCCCGCATGGGCAAAGGTCACTATGACCAGATGCTTCATCTGTTATTAGGAAATTGTGTTCTGGATTCAACGCCAACCAAAAACCGTTCTCAATATGCACCGGGCAAACTTGGTGCTAGAATCTGTTAAACAAATATCGGACCGCAATTCACCAATGCGGTGGCTCAATTCTCGTGTGTAGTAGTTGGTTCGGAATCCGGGCAATTTTATAGTCAGTCTGATAAGTGCAAGAGATAAACCTGGCGTTGAGATTCGATAAACAAATACGCAATCGCTGGCCGCAGATACCCTGGCTTACTTATAAGCTACAAAAGTAGTCCCGTCGGAGGTAACTCACGAAGAAGATGGGGGTTTAAATGCAACTCGATCGAAAAATGCCAACAGACAGCTGAAACAGCGTGAACCAAGGCCCAGTAACTGTATTAGCAACCATAATCGCACCCAGTCAAAACCCAAAAGCAACTGATAACCGAGTTTTGGGAATTAGAATGGATAAACAAATAGTATGAAATGAACGGTAACCCTTTGGTTATTAATTACCCGATTCGCCGTGAAGTATTACGTGGCTATTCATCGCAGATCGGCGGTTCGAGTTGCTTCTTGTTGTGGTTCAGTTCGCCGCGACCTCGTTTAATCTAAGCAGAATGATTGCTACTTAGTGATGCCAACTTGTTGTTCTACTTGTGTTCGTGGCATGTGGATCACTAGAACGTGTTTTGTTTTCGTTGAATCGATCAGAATGCATGGGCACTCGTCGAATTCTCTAGTTCCGTTAGAAAAATTCAAATCACATAGACGACAGGCAACAATGGTGGTACAAGGAATCCGATAACTCTTATTTAGTCCTCTACTACAGAAAATTATTGCAAAACATTTGTTCAGGACTTTCTGTCTTTTGGAAATGTATGCAAGCCACTGGTTGCACTTGTCCTTTAAAGTAAAGGATTTGCGATAAACTTCTCGGGCTAATCTGTTCTAGAGATGGCTAGTTGGCTGAAGCTTTGCGCCTCCAAACTTAAACACTTGTCATTCATGGACCAACATACAAAGTGAAGCTGGAAAAAGCTGAAGCTTCAGTAAAACATGACATGATCATCTGAGGGTAAAACTCGACGGCTTTGACTTTTCAGAAGCCTGCTTTGTGGACGTCATCTCCTCAGCAGCTGGATCATCGACAGTCGGGTCAATGAGAGGCAGAATCGAAATTCTTAGTACGCGTTTGTCAGCCACTGTGTCATAGGCTTTTGCGACCTTCTCTCCTTTTTATCAAAGACCAGTTATCGTCCACTATTGCCAGTGCTGAGGCTTATCTTAGTACTGATATACTACAGAGTTCGTTTCTTGCTTAGTCCCCTACCCTGCTTCAACTGCGAACATACCGACACCTCTCCATTCCGATTGCTGCTCGGGTCCAATTTCTCGCATACGCAACATTTATCTTCTGTTCATAAGGCAGCAAACTTTGGCGAAGTAGAGATATTGGGGATTCTGGGCTTGCAGCCCACCTGACCGAAATATCAGTCGGTGCTGGCAACATTGGCATTCGGATTGGAAGGTCACTGACTCGAGGCCTGTCAGGGTCGATTGCTCCCCTAATGAATACTGTTCAGCTAATTGTTATCTTGTTATCTTTGAAGTATCCCACAACTGCCGTACAATAAATAACGAATTCAAAAGTATTGCTGGTAAAAGCAAGTAACCAATCATTCGTATCAATGGGCTGTTCCTGGATAAGCGCGAAGTAAATTCCGCTTGACTGTACTGAATTAGCATTGGTATTAGTATTAATAATAAGTTCCTCTTTGTGATGTTATTCAGCATAAACCAACTGATGGATACCATGCAAACAACTGTGCCACCTGACCTGTTAAAAGATCACAGATGCATGAACACCGGGATCAAAATTAGACTTGGACCTGGAAGTCATGATCATCGACGAACACACCTCGTAAACTGGCTATTCTCAGAAAAATCCGATGACAGGTTCCTATAAATTAAACTTTGTGTGACAGCAACCTTTTTCAGCTCTCTGCTTTCTTTTCCCTTCCAGAAACACGAAACAATTTTCTCCTTGAGCACTAATTATAAGCCGGTTTTACGATGACTGGATTGGCTAACGACCTGTTCACGAGCCATCGGTAAATCGTTTTATTCCCCCTCGGATTCACCACCGGTTATCGTCAGGTTAATTGCTGCCAGTGTTTTAATCGCTTTGTGATTTAATGCACTTTCAACTCAGTTGGTCGAAATTCCTTTAATCTTACAACGGGATACATTATGTTCAATCAGTAGTAGCTCAGATAGGCCAGCTTCACACATCGCCCATCTGACCATATGATGCTAACTATTGTTTATTTCTGACAACTCCGTGACTTTATTCCAAATCATAAAAGATCCATCGCATTTGAAACGAAATTATCAAGGCCAGTAAGGAATTCGGAGTCCGCAATCTAGACGCACACACTATCACGTCTCTGCTAGAGTTAAGACTTCGAAGTTAGGTTTCCTGAATAGATACCGTGCTCATTGGGTCCTCCAGTCCTAAAACACATTCTAGGTTACATGAAAACTTTTTCGGAAAGTGTGGAGATGGTAATTCACAGTAAGTTTTGGGCATCATAAGCCATAGTCGTAGTAGGCAGTAATTCTTGGCATGTCCATCTGTTCGTCTGGATAATCACGAATAAATAAAGACAAGATGGCTTGGGAATTTTTGTCCTTTGAATGAAAAACAGCTGCGTAACTGCTGCTACCTCCAGTTAAGCGGTAGATTGTGCACCAGCTAGGTAAAAGGAAATTCCCGGCTGAAAGGCTCTATATCCCCGAAACTTTCGCCTGAATAGAAACCGTGATGCAAGCTTTCCATTGTTGTTTAGTAACGTAAGACTACAAACTGCCATGGTCCGAAACATGCCTCAGAATGTCCAAAAAACTGGCTGCTTAGTACCATCATCAGACTGATCAATATACGTGAACATGTTTGTCCTCACTTTGATTGTCACAGGTTAGGATTAGGCCACCCCAAGGTGTATCACGTGCACATCGTACGGGTTGTATCGATCATCTGATACGCATAAACGATCGATGAATTTGGCTGGCAAAACGATTTACGAATGAAAGAACAATGCATGTTCAATGTGACATCCAAAATCAGCTGATTAGCGCGATCATTACGGTCAGATTTTACTGAATTTGCGGATCGATGGACAAGAATTAACTCTATCGTGAAATACACAGTTAATGACAGCGCTGATTAACAATCGAACAGTACCGAATGAGGAAGCACTGCGTTGTTTAATTTTACGCGTCACTTAATTTATGCTTTTGAATAGATTCAGAACCTCGTGCTTCTGGTTGTTTAGGAATCGCTCACGGTAAACCGAATGAAGCATTTCAGTTTGGATCAGACTATTAAGAGAACAATGTTCTCTTTCTTACAGTGTTGCGGTAGGCGAGAAAAAAACTATGGTATGATCTACTGTCCAGGCATATTTATGGTTGCTAAGCCAAAAATATACAGTTTCAACTTTCGTAGAATATAGTGTAGCGGCGTATTGATCGGTTGCTTCAACCAACAGGAAAGAATAAAACAAACGAGTAAAAAAATGAATTTTTCCCGGAATGTTATGTAGTCAATAGCGGAGAGATGTCAGTCGAACTGCGACAGCCCTTGGGATAACCGAGCAAGGAAATCTCAGCGCCAAGTCCATTGCTGCCATAACCAAGGCAGTCCAAGCTAATCAACGCTAGATGACACATTAGTAATCCGGAACGAAAATTAGTAAGTTGTGGTGATGTCATTACTTTTATATCAACTCGTGTTTATTTCATCGTAAGTCCTCAACAATCGTGGATACTACCATTGAATTTTTCCACAACCATGATCTGTGCACTCAAAACTGAGACCAATTAGCAAAGTAGAAATCGTTGCTGCACTCATAGTTTGCAGTGTTTAGTCATCAGAGTTGTGTCCAAAGGGCGTAATACCTCATTGACTGGATTGTCAACCACTCTTACGATACCGTGGTTCACTAATATCAGCGGAATCTCCAATCACTGTCCAGAAATGTTAGCGTTAGAGAACTAGGATTTGTTCACCTTGTGTAGGCCTGTTTTTCTGATCTCACGGACAAGCTTGGAGAAATAAAAGCGATCGAATAGAAAGTTCTTATTTACCATATGCCACTGCAGCTTTTCTGTCAGACCCATAAATACGATCGAAATGACTGTCCACTACGGAATCCTTGGTACTTCATTTTTAAGCCGGATGATAGTTACACCATCAACAATGACCCAGTCTTCAGAAGCTCAAATTTCCGAGCAGGCAAGATCCCCTACAACCCATCTGTCGTGACTAACCTTTTCGAAAGAGGTGTGCTGTTGCCGAGTGTTCGGACCAGGTTTAAGTTCCCAGTCCTGAATGGCGCGGTGGCTTTGTAATCATTCTTCTTCGACTGGACCAAATTGCAGTTTTTTCCAGAACAGACTAGTAAACAGCATAGAGGCAAATCCTGTGATCAAAAGAGACTGCGAACAAAAAGTGTGGTGAAAATCCAATTAGGATTCAGTTTAGTGACCTTGATTTTGGAAAGTGAAAGATTGTAATAAGTTGGATATACCGAAAGAAGAGTGCATCAAACCTTTGAAGTCCGGGAAGCAAAATGCTTGATAGGGCCTACTGAACACTTAAAAACGACATGAATGAGAAACCGACTTGCAAACAAAAAGTGCTGATAACAGCTCCGAAGAACGTGAATCATAAAAGTGAGGGAATAGAAGAAGGGGAAAAACAACTTGACGCACAGTATGAGAGGCAGGCATAGACGAAAATGAGGAAGGTCACTGAGACGAATTTACGGATAAGCCCAATGGAGTGAGTAGAACAAACGGGGTTAAGCAAAAAATTTGAAGAGAATAAAGCAGATTTTGGGTTGAAACAGAAGAAAAACTTAGCTGGGTGAACCGTAGAGGGAAATTGGACCTAGTCGCGGAAACCAGCGATGCATTAAGAAAGAAAACAACTAAAATCAGCATAACTGAAAAAGATGCTTAAACTGAATTTGTAAACATTCGGGCCAAACGACGTAAAAGGTGCATCGGAAAAATCGATGAGTCAAGCGTTGTTTTTGTCATATTATTTCTAGTAGATTGGTGGTCGCTGGTAGAAGTTGATCACTAAATGTCACCGGAAGTTGGAGTCAGCGCTGCATGATGAATGCTTTCTTGTAACATGCGGTCTCCTACTGTTCACAGCGGAGCCAAGTATGTGATGTTAGTGAATACGAGAACTCTGCTACGGAACCCCATCGAATCCACCGGAGACTGTTCATTTGTGGAGCAAATATAACATCCTGGATTCGAGAACCTTATGAGGTCAGGACGGGAGCAGCTTCGAAACTACCATCGAAAGCTTTTGCGGTGTCCAGTGGGACCCAGTGAGTTTCTTCCTTGGTAATCAAGTGGAGCCGACCGGGAGTGTAATATCAATTACCAGGCTACTAGAGGAATGACACGGACAGAATCCACATTGCTGGTCACTCAAAAGACCTTTGCGTTCAAGAAACAGGTCCAGTTTTTCGGTTTCAAAAACTTTTAAAAAGATATAATTTAGCGCGACAGAACAGTAGTGGATGGATTCCTGAGGTCGCTATGTTTCGGGGATATGAAAATGATAGCCATTTTCCAGGAAGCTGGAAACGTCTTTTACTGGCCGAAAGAAAGAATAAGACTTTTTAAAGTGGGACTAAACTGTGGAGGACAGTTGCTAGGACGACAGGTGGAATACCCTCTGGACCGACTGGTTTAGAAAAACTGGTGTCGCACTGAAATTGAAAGGTGATTTTGATAATTATAACAGGACGGATAGCGGGGCTGGAAATCTGAGAGGGAAGGCTGGTAGGTGGAGTGGAGTTTGAAACAAACTCTCAAGGTAAAATCCACAATCCAACAAGCCACGAAATTGCAAGTTAAAGGTAAAATTGGAGCTAGAGATACCGTCTCAGTGTGGCGGTGTTTTCAATTTCCTTTAATTTGGAACATCTGAAGCCTTTTGGTCCGTTGCCAATGAGTTCTGGTTTTTCCAACCTCTGTTAGAGCTAGCCAGTGACACTTGAAAATCGCAGTGTGTTGGGTGTCGTGGACACTCAAAATCGCAACCAGAGAGAATCACCACAGGCTTTCCTCACTGCGCAAAGGAAAGCCTACGGATAAGTTAAATTATCTTCAGATAACAGCAGGTTTTAGGATGGAACAAAATTCCCAAGGTTATGACTCAACGGGAAATGAGTTAAACTGAAAATCAAAATAAATTCATGGTTAGCTTATGCAAAACTGGAATACTATAAGCGTGGACTTTCTCATTCATAAGAAGCAATTAATTCTCCTAGTAGTTTTTTAAAGTTCATTATAGAGGATATGCTACGGGAGTTTGCCTCTAGGGTCCACGAGAGGACCTAACACAATCACCCGAACCTGGAAGTGGCATGGAACCTCAAAAGGAATCGACAAGTTAATCGAATTAACAGTGGCAACAACGATAACGACAACAAATTCCCGTCTGCCACTGACAAAACATTGTGTCCGAAATTTCAAAAATTCAAGTTGTACAACATTTTGCATCCAGTATGTCGAAACATACTGTTCCCAGTAATTCCTTCTCGGTTCTGTCGAAGATGCAAGATATGCGACCTTGTGTCTGGTCCGTGTTAACCCCACTCAGAAAAGGTGGATCGCAGCCAGGCTGTGAACACCATAGGCTTGGACAGACAGGATTTGTTCCGCGTGAGTAATCAAATGCAGAGAACCGGAATCAAATAATTTTTCGGGGGAATGCCAGGGGTCAGTCACGTTATTGCAGTCCCCTGGGTGTTCGTGAAGTGAAACCAAACACAGACGTCTTTTGAACAGATACAACTGCGGCCCCTGTGTACCTCAGGTATCTCGTAATTCGCCCGGTAAAAGTTAATGGAATTGCTCGAGCGATGGTTGAAAAACATGAAAATACCTCGTCTACAAGGCAAGTTTAGCAGCTTTACTGACTCAATAAAGATTAGAAACTATTCCCTCCGGGGTCGCATAGTTTTAATTCCCTTCACTTCGACAGCAGTCAGCAATAACCATGGTAAGCATTCACGTCCGTGAATTCTAACAATTGGTTAGTGGTTGGCTTTTTCGGGAATGTTGTACTGGTAATCAAACTATGAAATTTCTCTTTAATGAATGCCATTTTCCTATGTTATTTGTGGTAATGATCAATGTTTCTGCTTTAACTGCCTAATACCCTTCAGGGTAGTCTCGTAGCTCAGCTGATGGTGCGCTAGCGACACATTCTTGGGCTGTCTGCGTAAGTGTGTTCGAGTCCCTCCGAGGTCAGGGGTCATTTCTACATCACTAACTAATGAGGTTTTCTCTTCTTTATGGATCGCCACAAAAGGCCAAAGTCGACAGTTTATTCACCCGGAATGTCCACCAGCGGAAATTCACTGAAAATATAGTAAAGGGTACAAAGTAGTCCACATTCTTTTGACTCACGAATAACTAATTTATTCGCGATGACCACCGGAAGACGCGCACATTCCACGCATTACAGTAGTTCTGATACTTGCACTCGTGATCCATTCGTTTCACCAAACCTCACTTTTTCAATTGAACAACGACCGAAAAGTGTTTCCTCTTTCACATCACGTTGCCAGCGTTTTGGCTATCAACTCCTGAATACATTCGTCAATCACACTATGCGATCAGTATCAACTTCCTTATGCTCAAGTGGATTCCTGTGCTCGCCACTATAAACTATCTACTGTTGACATACGATGAAGAAAGTTCCGTCTTTGTTCGTGGTTTATTCTCACTGAGTCAGACAAACAAAGAGTCACTGACCGAGGATGATCTAAAGGCCTGCTCGGTGATCCGGGACGTTAAAAATAGTTGAGGGATTGTAGGGCAAACTAGCTTCAAACTGCCCTAGTCAAATTTGCTAGATGCTGTGGGAATGCAAACCGAATGGGGTATTTCACAACCTGGGGTAGTTGGTGAATATTTGTATTTGTGTTCATATTTATAAGCTATTTCACTAGATTTTGGATTCGTTTACTGCATGTATAGTCCAGTCTTTGTGACCAATGCATAGACCCAATGAAAACCGATTATTTTTGCCTTCTTGTTACACATCAGCGAATTCCTTTCTTTTTAATATGAATAATTTGCAATTGGATATTTCTGGACGACGGAAGCGATCAATCGAAGACTGACAAGAAATGGCAGCTTTCGCGTACAGCCTTCGATTTTTCATAATGACAGTCTAAAACGTATGCCGTACACTAAAGATCGCATTTCCTCTTGGATCAGTTGACACTTTGGTTTCCATGAATAACCTTATAGAATTAGACTGTCTACTAAGATGTGCGGTCTTGGTTTCTTCTGATCCATCTTCAGGCTCAGAAGGGATCATCTGACCAGCAGTTGGAAAAAATCTTGCCTTATACAAGTTCGGCTTGAAGTTACAAGTGCCCCATTTAAAGCACAAGCAAAACATTTTCCCACAAACTAAAGTTCCCCTGTTTGAAAGTTGTTACTGAAACCCAAAGCCACTAAAATCTTAATGGCCAAAGACCGTCTTTTCTCAATACATCGGTGCACTGAGCTTCGGCATTGTTTCAGGTGGATGGAAAGTGACTTTACCGTTGAACATCATTGTCTGAAGTCTTGTTCCACTAATCTTACCGCTGCTACTACTACTACTACTACTATTATCATTCAGTCGATAAAAAATCAAATCAATTTTCGGCCATGCTAGGCGAACGTCGTTCCGGCCAACCAACGACATCGGAGGAACTAACTATGAAGTACCCACAGCACTTGGTTGCCATGACTGAACCTGAGAGGTGAGTGAATGAGATTTGTACAGATGCTTTTCGATAACCAGTGGACATTCGGTAATGTGCTATAAACGTTGACAAGAATACAGCCAAAACTCTCGAGGACATACGGAGTATAATTTTGACAGGCAGTCCATTCTAGACAACTGAGCTAAAAAATCTTAACTTCTACGGAACGAATCGCGAATATCAAGAACCACTGGGGCCGCAACTTCTATGGGACACGTTTGTCTCAATTTCGAATCAGCCTATTTGTCAGCCGACGTTGAGGTCAACTGGCATGTGAAGCGTGCCACATGCGTGTTGTCCCGTTTGAGAAACCTTTTTGTTGGTTCCCCGTTACATTTACTAATTTCTGACCTCTGGGATTTTCTCTTTGTTTAATTTTGAAGTAGTCCAAGTTGAATGAATTCAGGCCTTGATGAAATATTTTCACTTGACAATAAAGGCTACTTGGAATGCTGGGAATCGACTTCTCTTACGCTCAAAAATTCCCCAGAAAAAGTATCAAAGAGACGGACGCAGATGAACACGCCTGAACACGACACCAAATAATCATGCCCCTATTAAAATGACTATTTTTTCCCTTAGCTTCAATCGCATTCGTTCGCCTGAGGATTATGAAAATGGTTGCAGCAAGAGTCGTCTAGCACTAAGATGCCATGAGGAAATCAGTGATACGTGCATGCAAACTATGGTTTTCCGAGGTTGGCGATCCCGACCGTTCGTAGTAGGCCATATGTCACGCGGCCAATCAACTGTGATGTCCCAGGCTATGGAAGAACTCGTCATAAACGGTCGATATTTTAACTCCCCGTGAAAACGATACAGAATTTATGGTGCCATTAAAAAGGAAGATCAATTTCGAATGCGAGGATTCACGCCTCCTTGAGCGATTCCAAATCCCATCAGCAAGAAATCAATCAGACGCGCACGATGGTCTCCTCACAAAAACAAATTGTATTCCAGTTTACAAAAGATACGGAGGTGTTTCCGCGTATATCAGCTATCTTTGGTGGAAATCAGGCAGACGAGATTTCTCAAACTCTTCCGGTTCCATTGGGGCTTCCTTTTATCAATGCAAAATGAGACATGTTATCAATTATCTTACTCTTCAATACTGATGATTTTTCACAAAATGTTTTCCTTCTTGTCCATCTAACCATTTTATTGAGTTCAGTGTCGTCTTCCGTGTTGTCTTCCTAATTTACCCAGATTTTTACGTGAACACCATGTGCAAGTGGTTTACTAGGTTTGATATCACCTGTTGACCCTCAAGCAACAGGATATTCTTGATTTCTATGCCAGAACGGAAGCTATTTCGGTTTTTGTTTTGTTACGGACGCCACCCTGTTTGCTGTCGGTTGTTGTCCTCGTGCGACCGAGTGTGGTTAGGCCGCAAACACATCTTTGATTTGCTTCTAGCGTATTTATAATCAGAAAGTCACATTGTTGTTTCCACAAAAACCATGGACACTACCTTGCCGGCTGTGATCAAAACTAGTCAAAGATTGTGCTGTTGGCGGCAGTCATGAGTGTATGTATCACCGGGCATTATTTGTCCTACCGTAGTGCATCAAGTAAATAGTTTCTAAATAAATGTCGTATTTTCATTAATAGGAGATTTGCTTTGATTTTCCAAATGATTCGTCATGCAGTGTCAACAGCCAGCTTGCGACTGGAAACACGGTACACATGTTTTTTCTTTGTTGGGAATCAGCAGCAGCGCATATCCATCGCATTGGAACTGGGGCACGAACCCGAGATGGACGACTGTGATTCGAACACCTCAGTCATTAAGCTTTCCGGCAGAATCAAATCGGTTGATAGAACATAAACGGAACACGATGCAGTGCTCATGTACATCGCTAGATTTTCCAGGCCACGGACCTTTTAGCGCACCAAATCAACGACACCCGTGTGAGGACAAACTTCTGTGTAGGATGCGAAGACATTAAACAATATCGTACAGAGTTTTCTGTCTGATAGTTTTCAGTAGTGTGATGTGATTTTTCAAACGGTTCATCATAAAGCGACATCTTTTAAATTGCCATTCGAGACCAAGGTAGTATTGTACAACTGCTTCATCTTCAACCATGTTCGATTTTACGCTTTTCAGCTAAGTGTCACTTTTACAATTTTCTGTTGATTTGTGGGACCTATTAGATGACACATTAAATAATAAGAAAATGAACAACTGTCATCTGGAGTTAGCTGAGAACAATAAAAGATATGAAACCGAAGAAAAGGCCTCGATCGACGGGGTTTGTACAAATCCCCCGGTGACTGTATCTTAGTTAACCAGAACACGGGTCACATGGGCCACTGCAAAACTTCAGCAGACAGTGGCCCTTGGTTTTTTCATTTAGCATCCTTCCCCTCCACGGCTCACCGATGGAATCTTGATTAAAGGGTGCTTGAAATTTCAGTCCATACTACTGAATTGCACCGAGAGACTGACCGCGCTGTCCGAAGAGTATTTATATTTTAAATTTCCTACTAATTGCCGCACGCTTAGATGAACTGAGCATTTTCGAACATGAGATTGGAAGCCGTTAAAACGCTCCCTTCTCGAGGGTCATGGGTAACGAACAATTCACCCAGTGGGATATGAAGTTGCTCGCAGATGCCGCTCAGTGGACAGTGTGCATGCATCATCGATTTTGTGCTTCGATATGTGACCATTTTTGGTGAGAGTTTGGTAATATATACATAGTTTATAGGCAATCAAGCTCTGTAGGTCATTTCTAAAGCCTTCGTCGTAGTTAAGCTACCTGCAAAGAAGTCACATATCAGCAGGGGTCGACTGCTGTGCCCCAGCAGCCGGCGGCCGTGCACATCAGTGACGGATAGGTGCAACACCATGTGATGAAGTTCAGCAAACCGTTGAGAGCCCGCACGATAGTATAATTTCTAGGGCGTTCTACTCAAGGTTATTCTTCCCGGGTTCGCGTCCCACCTCGGTCGCGGTAGGTATGCAGTGCTGACGATTCCTAACAAGGATAAAGCAGCTGTATAGTGGGTGCTTCCATTGTTTCTTGACAGTGAGTTGAGCGATGATATCACATGGTGAATTATTTAATGAAAACACAACCTCCTGCTACTAGTAACTAATACTATAAATTGTCTTTCGATAACGAGACTCATAACGTTAAAGCTATTCTACAAGGAAGCAGATAGTAGGCTGTCGTTTGCAATACAACTTACCGCGGTGGATAGAAGGTCTTCAGGTACGGGCGCCTATCAAATCTGAGGAACAGAAGAGGTGGTGGATCAGTGTGTGCCTGTCGCAAGTGATGTAGATCTTCCCGTTTCGCATTTCGTTCCAGGTTAACTACATTTTTCTGTCGCAAACGACGCTATCTCAATTTAGTTGGTTACGTTTTGATTATCCATGTTTACATTTAATTTGATTGTAAAGTGGTTCAGTACCGCAAACTGCATATGAATTCATCAACTACCAGATCACTTGCGTCGACTGTTCTTTTTGGGTTGTCGCGGGCAACTTCCACAGACTTAGTCCCTCTTATTATCATCCTTTGGTTCCCCAATATTTAACCGTTTTTCAAGGTTCCCCATGAAAAATAATTAGTTGACCCGATCCGCATTCTGCAGCCACACTGTCGTTAGGCTGGTATACTTCTACCAAAACTTGGACTTGCCGAGTGATCGTGCATATTCCACTGACTCTTCGGCATTCTCGCTGTTATGGTGAATCTCTATAACCTGATTGATTATCTTGAATTCCCCTACGGCATAGGCTGCCCCCCACTTGAAGTATATTGCATTCGACCTGACAGATTTTCGTCCACAGCGGATGCGCCGCGTTTGCGGCACACTATCAACTATCTCTACCACGTGGGCACTGGACTTGATAAGACAAGGCTGGCAGGGCAATTCGAAAGTCCGCAAATACTCGTGCACTTCAAAATCAAAATCCACCCCTGATTTGCAAGAACTAGACCAGCAGTTTGCATGAGCTCTGACCGCAGTCAGCCAGTCGCATTCGAAGCAGCTAAGGCCTGGTAAACGGTAGCATTACTCTCATCCACTGTCGTGTGAACTGACGCTATCTAACAATTGGTGACAGGAAATAACGTCACATAACGCGGAATAAAATATAAACCCAAAAAAGATTTAAATCCTTGCATCAAGAAGAGAGGAAACCATAAAAAAATCAGTCGGCAGTGTGTACACATCTCTTTTCCACTCGTTCTTTTCTCGCAAAGCAAATACACATGTAGACGTAGGCCAAGCGGAACGTGCATCAGTTTGGGCGTTGCTTGTTTTGTTACGTACTGTTGCGCGTGAGGACAGTAAAAGTTGAGAATGGGTTGAGTCTTCACTAGTTGCATTTGTCCAAGAGACTCATCGCGTATTGTTCAGTTTTCCTTAACACCGGTCACCCGGTAAATTCAAGACGTACATGCGTTGACAATCAGTGTTTGGGTGTGGGGAAATCATAAAAATTTGGATAGTATGTTGGAAAGCTGGTGTTCTATCAAATGAAAGATAAGCAAAGAAAAATCAGCAGGTTCATTTTGATTCACAGACCAGTTGGTGGTAGACGAAGAGCACAGATGAGTACCATGTTCAACCCGATTTCGACCTCACGATGATATATGACTGTACTTTTCATCAGTTAGCTACTGAACATTCGACCATGACCCAGCTTAGAGGATAAATATAAGTTAGTCACACTAACTTTCAGAAGACTGAATAAGGGGTTGAGATTGTGTCGCGGAAGCAAGTACCAGTGCACAGAAGTAGCTGCAGTAATGTAGTTAATATAATATTGGTAGTAATAACAGTGCAGATATAGCAGTTAAATAACCAGGCATGCTACCCAGCTCATAAGCTGGATGTGTCATACCTTCTTCACCTGGGTAAGTACAAAGTAACGGCAGGATCATAAACAAGCACTGTGCGCGTTTTATCAAAAAGAATAAGATAATAATAAACTTATCATCCGTAGAATCGTTCAACGAAGTTGGAGGGAGGGGCAATAGTGCAGAAAAACGCTGGGGAGTGTACGAGGTGAGGCAATGCAAACAGTACAAAGAGGATTGATAAAAATTGATATGGGACATTGGATAACAGTAAAGGACAAAGTAGTCATTCATAGACGAGGTGAATCAGAGTACGCGAAATAGGACGACTTTGCAACAATCTCCCGTACACGAACAGACACACAAATACATGCAAACACATATACACAAGGCAGGATGCATACAGTGGGAAACTGCGGCATACCGCACAGAATATCAAATTCAGTTTGGACAATGCATCAAGTGGCAATTGGGTTCTACTCGACGGCAAACATATGCGAACCGAATTAGTTGTGTCCACTGACCTCAAGGAGACCATACGGATATTTCAGACACTAGTCATGTACTGATAAGCTCACCACTTGTTGAACAGAGTCGGTGAAAAGAAGAGACATGCATCTACCTGTCCAGCAACAGAAACAACAAAAGAGATCGAAGAATTGTGCGGAAAGAAATAAATCAGACTTTGAGACGACTAAAACTGAGCTCCTTAGATTTTAGAGTGTTCTGACATATGTATGTGTTTCTCTTGATGCGCGTGCATGCGTGCTAGAAACCATGTGGGGCTGCACACTTTTGACATTAAGGATGTTATTGTCAGAGGCCAGAGTTTAATCCCGAAATGTTGGGGGTGACAGTAGACCGAACCCGGTCCTCTTGTTCGACTACGGTGGGCGAAAAGAGAAAGCAGCGAAACGAGGGGTATGGTGAGGGCGAAGAACAGCAAAGGCCTATGAGGACTTGCCAACTGAAGGCATTGGGATAAACGACAAGGCCCAGTATGTCTTGCGTCGATACGCACTTCATAATCATCTGGATAAGAATTAATGCGGTACTCTGCATTCGTTGAAAATCTAGATTTGTGACATGAAAAGAAGAGAAAAGAAGATGATAACTGTTTCGTCCATTTTTCCCCGTATTTGTGTATGTGTGGCGGTGGGTGTGACTGTGACTGTTGAAGCTGATATCTAGAAGCCTGGTCACGGAGTGCGAAGTGCGTGGAGTGGAGGAGGGTGGGGAGAGAAGAAACAGGCGTGCTCGTTTATCGCACATTCATGTGTGGGTATGTTTCTCGAACGTGTCGCACGATCGAATCCGCTGTGTGTATGGGATCACATTCGGTGAACACATGCGTGGTACATTCACTAATCCCTTTTCGAACCACAATCCCGAAGATTCTGGAGTGAACAACGGGAGGGAGGAAACAACATGAGATAAGAACGCTTGGGAAGCTTGTATGCTACTTGGGGCCAGGGCTAATTCTGGACCCTTAGGGAATCAACCAAATACATACAGGATCGTTTGCGCATTTTCCGTTGTTTTAGGAGAGATAGCTATTGAAAAAAGGTCACCCACGATGAAGCAGATTGTAACACGAAAATCTTTGACTAGGATCGGGCAATGCAAACAATTTGACGGACGACTAGGTGATAAAAATAAGTTGAAAAAATAACTGTGGGTAACAGTCTAGACGTTGTATGGTAAACTTAGTGGTCCAAACTACAGACAAATCATGCCAATGGTTCAATAGGACGGTAAAATCTGACTGCGTGATCCTTGAAATCTTAACAGCTAGCCAAAAAACAATATAATTAATCCAAATATTCAAAGTGTCTATGTGA
This sequence comes from Fasciolopsis buskii, assembly GCA_008360955.1. Lineage (NCBI taxonomy): Eukaryota > Metazoa > Platyhelminthes > Trematoda > Plagiorchiida > Fasciolidae > Fasciolopsis > Fasciolopsis buskii. The sequence continues at coordinate 424,283 of LUCM01003661.1, read as the reverse complement.
ATACATAATTCTTCTAAAAACAGATAGACGTACACACAATGTTCTGTTTACTGAAATGAAAACCCCTTCCGTTTTACGCTTCGCTATGGACACAGCGAGAAACGAATAAAGTCGCATTAAAAACCGGGTAGATTTCCGCGTATACATAGTACCTGAAAGACGATTACAAAATCCGTAACACGATAGCGATGAAGGGGAAATGCGACTCGGAATTGAAGTGAATAACTTTATTCTCTATTGCAATTTTTGATTGTCCGGAACCTTTCACGTCTACAAGATCAGGATGTTTGCTCCAAATTTCGCCGCAAAAGGATATTCGGGTAAGACTGTAATGGCACGCAGATCAACGAGATATCTAGGTGAGACATCTAAAAATATAGGTAGGCGCAGAGACCATTACCAATGCATCTATGATGTCACCTCTGATCATGTGAAAGCGTTTGCGATCTAATCAGTGATCACGAGGCTTGGGAAATCATCAGCCTGAGCTACAAAACACATCAGTGTTCAAAAACATGGAACGTATATATATATATTACAAGGATGGAACAGTGATATGTCCTTAAGGACTCATATCTGCGAAATTCTAAGGCCTTTACTTAAGTAATTTTTTGAACACCGATTAATGAAAAATGCAGGCCTAGATGATGCCAAGAACTCACTTAGGATTAACAATTCCATGAAGCTTGTGCTCCGGGTGTGAGAACCTGGATGGCGGAAGAAAACAACGGTGCGCAGTGAATCACATTGTTGCGTGCAAGAAAAGCGAACGTATAATGGTCCGTTAAGTCCATGTAAATTTGAATTTGGCACCAATCGTGGCTAGTGAATTTACATTTGTGCCTACTCGCAAGTAGTAAAACAATTAATCATGAAACTTTTCAATTTCAAATATCGTGATGGTGTGGTCAAAAGGCTGCTGCTTCTGCAGTACACAAAAACTCACTCTTTCTTCCTCGGTTCAATACCACAGTACATCAGTACGTGGTTCGGCAAGTGTCGCCTCAAAAACAAGCGCCGTTGTAGGTCAATAATCGTGATACCATCATGTGAACTGACGTGAAGCTGAACTTCCGTGTATCGAACACGGCTCACGCCGCGGTCGCAGTCAGCAGCAGTAAGCAGAGTAAGGGGAATCAGTTGATCGACAGCGCGGGCAAAGCACATTTCCATGCTCCACTGGGGAGTGTCCACCGAACCGAGCATAAGGCATCGAAAAGCTGTATGTGGGTAAATGAATAAGACAATGCATTACAAACATCAAATATGGATTTCGAGGGCGAGGGTAAACAACAGGGGAAAACGAATGGAATACGTTGGGGGCAAATGATATCCATGTGGGTAAAGGTGATCTCATGCAAATTCCAAGAAGAGTAAACGTATCTTTACACTTCACCGATGAGAAGCAGGCAGTTATGACTTGATCACCTGAATGCTTGCGTTAGGGAGAAAGTGTGTAGGCAAAACACACCATTCCCGGCAGTGAATTTGCCATCATTACACGGTCAGGGTAAGCGGATCGGAAGATGATGGAAAGTATGACAGAAGATGTAGGTCGTGGTTAGCTTCTGCTGCATGAAGCATGCAAGCTGTGGGCATCAGTCACCCGATGCCGGACTCTACTTACTTAAACCCTGACTCAACTGGCCTTCCACTGCTGGCGGATTCTCATGTAGTACACAAACGAACGGCACGTTCGGTGACGATGCCGTGGGTACCCCATCATTAGTGACCGGGACAGACGTACCTCCATCGGATCGAGTTACCATCGTAACCGAATTCACCGCATTTGGATTGAGTGCGTCTACTTGAGCAGATCCAGAGTCGGATGGGGCTACACCACACAGAACACTGCCGGCACTGGTAACGGTCGCGTTGTCCACTGGTCCACTCAGATCTGCCAGAGTTTGGGGAATGGTCGGGGCCACTTGTGGCGCAGGTGCTGAACCGATCACAATTGCAGGGAGTGCTGTTGTTCCACTCGAGGGGATATGAGCCGGTATTGGGGGCAGAATCAATCGACAGGGTAGGGCAAGTGGATCGTTGGTGTGTTGGTGGATCAGTGCGGCCAAACTGGGAAACACGGGCTCGCTGGCAAAACCTTTCAAACGGACGCCCTTGTTCGGAGCGTTGACCACTTCGATGAGATAGTGGCGAACCAATTCCGACTGCAAATCATCTGTGGTGAGATTTTCCCCAGTAAGGTAGAAATGGCAAAGTAGATGGTTGAGTTGCGAAAGGATGAGGACAAACTTGCTTCTTTACGATGAAAAGATATATCCATAAAAAGGAACATTTATTCATTATTCATAAGGTAAACGAAAAATTCCGCAAAATGCACAGCCTTTGCATGTAGCTCTTCATTGCTTGATACATGACATATGATACGATGAATGCAGGGACAAAAATGACTGTGTATGGTTCTTTTCGCATCCTTTGACCGCGGGACTTTAGACCGTGCGATAACCGCAGCTAAAGACTTTTCGCCAAATGGGATGAGAAAAGCATTCAACAAGCACTGCTTGCAATCAACAATTTGAACATTAGGTAGTTTCAGAGAAAGTGTTTATATTTTTTGTGCATTTGCGAGCTTCAGGGCCATTCCGACAAATTCGGATACAAAAGCGGTCAGATGCATGGTGGTAAGCGGTTTAAAGTTTGCTGTAAGTGAGCGGTGTGGAATAGCCTACAGCGGTCAGTTGGATAAAGCACCTGTAAGCTCATGATGACCAGAGGTTCGAATAGTGGTCTCGTTGGTCGCTTTGACACTGGGCAGTAACCAGCTATCTCCCAAGTAGCTGCCGCCTGACCTGTTGAGATATCACATGGTTTTTTGCCACTTCGAGCTCTAAGGTCATGGTGACCGATCTCCTCACCCTCCCCGTACAGTGACCCTAAAGACATGCCCCTTCCACCGTACTCAAGCATGAGGCACGTGATAAAATGTCCGTAATATGGGAAGTGGCTCACATGAGCGACCGTGACGAAAAGCAAACAACCCTATGTTAATCTGCACCTCAACATTTTCATTACGATGAACCAGCCCGTTGAACCACGGCTGGAAGTACACTCGAGTTACAACAAGTATCATAAATTCGGATCAGCTCAGTCTGTACCAATCGAAACAAACGGGAATCTTCAATCACGGTGCTGGGAACCGAACTCCTTTGAAATCTAATTTGCCCGAACTCTCTTGAGAAACTCAATGAAAATAGGAATTACAGGCGGACTAACCGATACATCAAGGCAAACGGAGGAAGGAGGGTGATAACAGTACTAGTGCACGGACACATACCAGTCACAGTTTATTCTGGACGTACACCCGGCTCGGTGATAATACCATGCAATTAGTTATGGACTGCGAGAAATATTTTGTGCAATCAATGTGAGCTGATGGGAGAGAATCATTTAAAGTTGATGAACGGGTTTCGATATGATAATATGCACACTTTTCTTATATCAAGGGAGGATGAATGCGCACAGTCACTCAAATGCACCACGTTGTTCGACTAACAATAGTCCTATCATGCGATCAAACAATGATCACTCCGTTTAGATGGATGCACATACATTCATTTGCTTATGAGTTTGTTATTGAATTGATTCACATCCATTCTCCAAGTCGTTTTTGTTGAGAGAAACTCAAAAGTAAGGTAGCCTAATGGAAGTGAATGAAGTTTTGCGAGTTCAGATTGTTTTTCCTAATTCAACGAACTGGGAAGTTGTGAGATCAAGGAGCGTGAAAGGATGTTACCATGCAAACGTAATTTGTCATTCTTGCGCAATGCTATCTCAGGAGAAGATTCACAACTGTGAATTACGCACTACTCGTGTGTTAAGTAGTTGTAATCGTTATACAAAAAGCACATTTGTCATTAAAATTTCAAGGTGCGTATGTCTGAGTGAATATGTGATTGCGTGCATGCATCCGAGGCTGAGGGCAGAACAGCCTAGATGGTTTATTTCGTGAAAATGAATATAGAACAACTGCCTGGTCCATAGAATACTGTCTGGTAGGTAAGGTGTTTGCTGAATCATGAATGCGCCATGGGGTCGATTACTTCAAGCGAACAGATGTTTGCTCTTGGCAGTGCGGGCTTAGACAATACGCGTGAATGAAATTTATGAGGCACACAGATCAGATCCCAATATGATCCTTGCTAAGCGGAGTCAATCAGAAGTGGCTTGAGTGATGTGAAATTGACGAGACGTAAATAGTGTGGTTGGCATACAGTTAAAGCAGCACAGTTAGGAGAGGAAAGTGGAGTACTCCAAAGAAGAACGGTGGCGTGGTTGAGAACAGTGAGATATGACAACCTTACTGTCGTCTCCAACATTACTGGTAGTAGCGATAGCAATAGCAGCAACGATAGCGGCATCAACCTCAACAGCATTCACCCCAACAGCAGTTTCCCTGTGTGTAGCACAGTGAGTAGTAAAGTGCCCGGTCAACGCCATTATCATTGGGTGTAGTGAAGATAACATCATTGAGAATAACGACAAAAAACAGCAAAAGCGGAAGGAGATAACGAACAAGAGTAAATTACGAAAGAAAACAAAACGAACAACACGCACACACATACAAACACGAATAGTTTACGTTTTCACAAAACAAGCATCGCGATCCAAACGGAAAAAAAGAGACATGTTGCGCGTGCTTCACTACGAGGCTACATCAAATCAGACCAATCGAATCATAGAACGCATAAACGTTCCCCAATCGGTCTTACTGAGCAGACTTCGGACAAACTTGGTGAAACCTAGAGACAGAAAGAAAACAGGGAGAATGGCGCCGGATTGAAACGGAACAACTTAGAGAGGAAATGAAATGAGATCGAATGGGGCTAAATTGGTCGAGACAGCAGAGTTCGCAGTTTACGCTAGGCTGGCTGTTTGTTCGGGGGGAAATGCTAATAGATGACTTGTAAGTTTGGGAACAGAACAAATCAAAACACACTGACGGAATTAGACGAAAGAGTTTGGATACCTTCTAGTGAAAATCAGGTGCGCCAAAATGAATACACTCGGATGTGCTATTTTGCGTGGAATTCCCCTCTTACTGAACACGTAAAAATGTACAAAAGGAAAACGTTCCACCATTTTCACCTTGTCGAATTTCCTTTGGTAAAGATCTTGAGAGGAAAAAGTGCGTTTTTGTTTTGTCAGAGTTTACCGAGAAAAAAAGACAGAGAGAGTAAGGTTAAGTTCGAAAAGTATTAGATTGAACTTTTGCAATGTACTCTTATTTAGGCGCCTTCGAGGTTGTACGTGCGTTGTATGCTCAGCCTAACGTCAAAGTTGCAACGACCATAAAACGAGAGGGTTTATTGATTAGATGAACAATGACAAGCTTTTAATCAATAAAAACTGTTTTTCGTTTTGGAAACAAGCGAGACGCAAGCAGCTGTTAGACTAATCTGGTTATGTTCTGCATGCCTGTCCTACCATACACCCATTCTCCTATTCTGGCCGCTTTTATTCTGTTTTTTAGATCTGACTATATGAACCCAAAAATCTTTCCATATATGCATGGAGCTCGTGAAACAACTTCCTAATGCACTGCAGCAGCTAAATTTTCACGGCGATATAATCTGATAAGCATATAGGCAGAAGGGATGGATCTGTTGCTACTGTGTAACCATCTCTCATAAAGTGCCTGTGATTACGTCGATCAGTAAGTTAGCGCGCCCTGCTCGGTCCCTGATTTTTATTCGCTACACGGTCAACCGAATCTCATTTGATGGAATGTGCCAATTTTCATGCTACCGATTTGCTCACCGTACACATACATATGAATTCCGTACACGCAGCTGCATGCCATATAGCAGTAGGTAATTGAATATCAACGACAGCGGAAGCGTTTTCAAATTTAGGTGCCGCTTGTGGTGGGTCACATCACCCAACCGTAATTTAGGGTTTCTAGTCCGAAGTCACGTGAATACAATTGTGACGGTTAATTTGCCAAAAAACTGTGGCACAATTATTCCTAGTTTAGAAAAACTAAATGAAATTTATTAGGAGGACACGTAACGTCCGATCATGGAAATTCAGCGAGTCGTATGTCCACGTGTTTCATTGCTTGCTGTCACCTACCTTAATGTGATGCAGTGTAATGTTCCGTATAAGGCCTGCGCGTCACTGAGTTACGGAAACTTCGACCTGTAACAACCACGAAAAATCCCGCCGAATCCCCGGTTCATGGGAGAACTGCTTAATGGTCATGTTGAGAAATGCCTAATTTATTAAACAGAAGAGCTGAAAAATCCATTCGGATCATGGAATTGGTTTTTGTATGGAATGCTGTCAGAAGACAAAACTAGCCGGTCAACTTACGGCTCAGTCACGTGTGGATACATGCCGTTGGAATCCGCTGCAGGCAGTTTATCTGTGGTACGAGGTTTGCGGACCGGCGGCGTTCCATCAAAGACATGTTGTCGAACCATTTCAGACTATTAGTTGCTGGACTATGACTCAGCCAGAGTAACCCACATCACTTTATCCTCAGTCTCTCAACTGCGTTATTTACATACTCGATCGCTTTTGCGCATTTGTGTTGCACCACTTGAGAAAAAGGTCGCCATGCGGACAACAGGACAACTTGCAGAACTGGAGAGAAACCGGGTCGGAATCATTCATGCCTGCATGTGCTTCTGTGTCAGATTTTGTGCAAATGTGTGTGTTTGTGTGCACGTGTGAGTGTGCGTCTTCTCTCGTTATTGTGCATAAAATGTGCACGAAACTCCTGTTAAGGCCCTTGGGTCGCGTTTGCGATCATCCATCCCTTTGACCGTCTCCGCCTCTTCAACCCACTCACCTATCTATCCACTTAGGCCAGAGTAGCAACAATACCGACGGTTTTGCAGCAGTCATTTGTTAAGGAATGTGATAATCTTTAGAGCATCGGATCAATGAGGCAACCAACCGGGTTGTCGGATCGATCTGCATGCATACGATGCATACATCGTTATCTGGTCTCGTGCCGGCACTTTTCTCGCGTTACACGAGAACTTTCATGCCACTCTCGGGCATTTGTACATACACATCCAAGTGTGGGTGTGTACGAGACAATCGGTCGCCAAGGTTTTCTGCCACGATGAAAAAGCAACGCATATGGATTTGGGAATTGTTGAACTAAACACCAGGGATGTTGCCTGCGACAAAAACTGAAAACTCGAAGAGCATGTGAAACAGCTTGCAGGGGTAAACGACACATGGCAAAACTATGCTGTACAATTGTAACAGATAGGAGAAAAAAAGGATTTAATCAAAGCAAAAGAAAGAATGCCGCGAATATGAACCTACATGTGACTGCTTTGAATTGTTCAAGAGAGGGAAAATACTGGGAGAAATAGAACTCGCCATTAAGCATTGTGGAAGGAAATTGAAGATTCATTGGGAATTCGAGTCGAATTACCGTAAGAGGTCAGGAGGAGTGTTCAGTGTGAATGAGCTACTCACATACAAATGGACCGACACGCACCAATAAGTGCAACTCTCATTGGACGATGACCGTTGTGACATCCAAAAACCGACCCGCGGACATAAGCACTCACGTGACGTTCTGGCAGTTTAGTTTGGAATACTTTTGACTTACTGATCCAGTAGTACAGACAACTAGTCTGTGGATTTGCTCAGTAGTCTGTGACATAGTTCCACTGTCAACTTCACACCACTACACGCTTCCGCAGGTGTAGATGGGCTACTAAGACATTTATTGCCATCTTCGCATCACCTGAAAAACAGACCTCAAGTTATGTACATCCTGCTAATAAACTGAACTATTTCGTGACCACTGCCTATGGGGACGTGAAAAAGCGACAAAGGACAGACGTCAACTGGGAAGCATTACCTTATCACCGGTGACAACGCTGTGCGAAGACTAGAATTTAGCAAGTAAACCACACAGAGATGAGCAAAAATCTTCGCTTGGCTTATTCCTCGAGGATTACAGTACCGCTCTGTACACACATCCTACGACGAATAGCAGGTGGTCGCGCTCATGCCTATGTGGAAAAGGTTAAGTCGTATTCACCTTCTGAAGTTATCATTTATTCAGTATATCACGGCCGGAAATTGATAACAAGACAAGAGATGGAATGCTTGCCATATTCTGCAAAGTAAAATAAGGACTCCCTGATAATACCGAGGACAAATTCGATTGAAAATTACTTTGCACGAACTGAGAGAAGCTTCTAGTCTTTCCGCTGCATGTGAAGCCCATAAGACTCAGTGAAGTATCTCCGTAGCTTCAATCAGATTAAAACTACACCGCTATCTGATGAAACTGAAATGATCAGAAACGACAATGTGATGTGCTTTAACGGAAATTACCCATTGTGTTCAACTGCCTGTGTCATTACCAAATGAATAAACTGTACGATGGTGACTTGGAAGAGAATTTCATTGCTAACCTTGGTTTGTGTATCTGCAGACCTCGTGCAAAAACTATTCCATGTTTGAAATTTGTCATCCTACTCGTAAGCAGGGTCAATGTCACTTCGTGTGGAAGAGAGTTGCAAACAACGCGAAAAGTTGTCGAACGACAAAAAGAGGGATTCGTAGCTTTATTCATCGAAATATGGTGCGAATTCGTCAGTATGGTCACAGATGAGTGTCTCAGGCTCCGAAGTACCACACTGAGCATCTCTAGGAATAAATTCAAATGCATCTCCACCAGTCCCTGGTGAGGAAGCTCTACCTGTGGAATGGATGTTTTCACTTACGTGTGAGAAGAAAAGAGCATCTCAAGTGTTCTCCATCGAGTCTACTATTAGTCAGTTTATTGTACACGAATGAAACCTGGTTCGAAATTGACTATGGGAAGCCCACGAATCGTACAAGATTCTCATCGGCATTTACTGCAAATGAGTATAATGGGCTTCTAGGATGTCCCGCGCTCCATCCGAAGGGTGGTTGAAATGAACAATAAGTCAGGGATCCCAGCGGCTAACGAGCCATTCAGATGGTCCAATTGTCATATGGGTTGGAATCTTTCGTCATAGTCTTAGAGTAAGGCATCGTAAGTCAACCATCTCCCTCAATTTGGGCCCATTGATGATTCATGAGCCATGATCAATTATCGCTGACATGGGTGTGAAGAATCCAGTAGAAACAATGTGTGGTGACCTCTACATAGTATTTCTTTTTCTTCCAACTTTCTCCCTGATTTTTGCCCTCTATAGCCATGGTTCTCATAACACAAGCTGTACAGAGCTTTGTACTATGTATTCACATATATATATATATATCACCAAGAAAATTATGGTCAGGAAACGTTACTATTGGTGAAAACAAAGGAACCAAGTTGATGTCACATGGTGCCCATATCTGCATTTCTAAGTAACTATCAGCACAAGTCCTTTCGTCACCAGTCACCGGGCTCTAGGAACCAATGAGACGGAATCCAGAAAAGCAATGACAGCATTTTCAGTGAATAACTTTTTTCTCAACAATTCGATAGCAGCTACCGAATGAGCGTCATTTCATCATTTTGAATTAACCTTACAAAATAAAAATACTCAATTGAGTACTGGGGATACGAAATGTATTTTTCATTTGAACTTTTTTAATCGTCAAACGCTATACGAACTATGAAAGTAGAAGTGTGACCAAGGATTTAATAAGGTAAAATAACTAAACACTTTGTGTCAAGAACTTCATTTCTTACGTTACGATTACGTTTGAAATTGTGTCCATAAATGAGCTGTTTCTAAAACAATTAACGCCTCCTTGTGTAGTGATACAGTGAAGGCTCATGTCAGTGATCTATCCGATTCGGCCTGCAGAGTGAGTAGACGATAAGAGTAGCACTTCTGAGTTGGTAGAATAATATATCCCTCAGGGGTCATCTATTTCTTTGGTGTTCATAACTTGCTCAACTGTTATTTATGATCCTAAGAAGTTGAAACAGAAATGTACCAGGGACCACTCTTCGGTAGGTCATTACACAAGAAAGCTAAACTAAACTGAAGGCAATCAAGGTTTTGGAATTTCCGTGAAATTACACTCGGTATGCGAATACACAATTAATGGTTGAGATTCTCCGTATGATCTAGCGGCTGCGCAGGAAATCTGTTTCTTCTCTCCACGGTATTCCGTACGGGGCAAATAAACTACAGAACAGAACATCGGCACATTAAGAACAACCATGCCGCCCTTAGGATTCCATTTGGTTATGCGAAGGCCGAAGGATCGGCTAGAAGAAAATCTGCGCGACTTTCTGTTGCTTCTCTTTTTCTTCGGTCTAATGAATCGAGTGGATAAACAGCCTTGTGTTGTGCTGGTACTGGAGTCACCACGAGGTAAATATCCATCCGAATCTTTGTGGAGTTCGACGACAATCGTGGCAATGATTTATTCTTTGACACGAACTGTTCGCTTGAGGGAATATAAGAAATATATAACTGCTTCATTTGAGGGGTAGCTCCTGTACAGCTGGTGTGCGAAACAATGTCAGTCGATACACAGATAATATCCGAAAGAAGATTGCGGACTGATTATGATAATTTTACTTTGTTCTCGTCATCTCAAGGCTTCACGTGGCATATTCCGCTATATTACAAGACGCTGAACTGATTTCATTGAGCACCGGCTGAGGTACTTGGGATGCAAATTTACTGTGTTGTTCAATTCCGGACAGTGTTTACAACTGCAGTTCACAGTCTACCGATACATGTTATCTTAACTCTTCGATGTGGCTGACAATATGTGGAATGGTTTTCTCTAATTCATCTGGTCGTTATTGTCAAAAAACGAACTTGTATTTTACTCGGAAATTTACTTCCCAAGTAAATACCAAGAACGTCATAATCCAATCACTTCGAACGTTTGAAACCCCGGTGATCACATTGTATCCAAGTTGGCTAAGTTTAAAGGCGATCAAGGGTTTCATTTTCTGCCGCCGTTGCTTTCTGAATTCTCTTTGTCTGGGAAATTGGTTTTGGAAAAGATAGAATGGATCCATACTTGAAAAGCCTTCAAACTAAGCGGGACTGGAACCCATGCATGCATACCAGTCACATTGGTGAATATTGTCAAACGAAGCCTCGTGGCCAACTGTCCCCATTAATTTCAACCGCTGAATGCCGGTAGATTCACTTCGAAATCGTGCAGGGCAGTCAAATCGATACAATCACTAATACATTCCGTATGCTCGTGTAATTAGCACGAGGTTTTTAGGTAAAATTTCACAACGCCGTGCAGTGCGGTATCGTAGTTCTGCTGGTGGAGCACACAGCTCAACACAAACGCACGGCTTGGAATCCTGCCATGGCCCAGGATTTTTCACATTTAGTTTAATCCTGGTATTTTATCAACTCCAGCCGAATTTGTCTACTGTAAGGTTTATTCGTACTGTAATCGGAAGGTTTCATTTCTACAGTTGTATTGGTTCGTTAGTGATTACCAAAGTCCGCTTCACTACTAATATAAATCGAAATGGAGGTTAAAAATAGTCGGTGAATTTTTGTGGCGTGAGGTAGTGTGACATTTGTAAGCAGTTCTACTCGTACTGGAATCGGAACGGATGGGATCAATTGATTTAGGAAACACTGTCGGGGAATATGAAGTGAAGCCAAACCTACCAGATTTTGGCGTAACTTTCGGTGGTAAAGTAGCCACTTTGACAGCCAAACCAAAAGCGTCCTTGAATGTGGTACTGTCACGGATGAGAAAACTTCCCGGCGGTTGTTGACGCAGGATACTAATGGCTAGATAATGTTGAAAAGTGAATTCACAAAGCGGACTAAGAATATTGAACAAATAAGTAGGATTGTGGTTGAACTGTTTTTTCCTACGAAGACTTTCGAAATCAAGTGATACGTTATCGCATTATAATGTTTTTTATAGGAGACTAACTGAAATACTGACTGGCATCTATAAAAAAACTATGAAGGAAAATATGAATCCTACTAATCGAAAAAATCTTTCGACAACCCTGTTTTTCGATCAGTATTTTTGAATTACGTAGCCTAGTGATTAGACCCAAGTTTATCTCGTGAAGATCTATTTTCGTAAATTTATTCGTTTATTTTGGATTCGATGGATTGTGAAGACGAGGTCGAAAATGGAATTACTGTCTCATATTTTGGGTGGAGATTTGGCACAGTAATCTGGAAGCGTCGTGGTTTACCAAAGGTGTAAATTGCAGTCTTAGAGAATAACTGAACCAAACAAGGGTAAAAGCATAAATCACGTCCCCCATCCAGGATGTGCCGTCATTACCTGCGGAGTTCTGTACTGACGGGTTGATGCCACTTGGTACGACAAATCTACTGTGCAGCTTATAGCTTACCGACTGAGATCAAACCGCATGGCCAAAAAACAAGATTTTCTGGCTCTTCTGAACAGTCTGTACAAAAAATAAATTTTCATTCATGAAGAAATTCGGAGAGTCAAAGCACACGTGGTAACCGGCATTCGGTGATTGTATTTGCAAGCGACTGACGGGTTTTTACGTCGCTTGTCCCTTTATCCCCATCCGCCTATCAACTGATTGTAAGGTAAATCGGACAATCGAGGAACATCCTCATAGACTATTCAAGTAACGCATATGTTCCTTCGGTTTTTTATTTGTCCCCCACAAAATATATTTGTATCGACCACAGAGATTAACTATCAACTGAAATGCACGTCCTTACTTCTCGTAATAGTTGTTAGTGAATGGCATTCGCAATAATTAACGACATACGGTCATCGAATGCCTTCATTTGTTGTGGACAAAAAGTCTGTTTGGAGTTCATTTATTTCGCTATTGAAAAAGCCATTATGGCGTGCTACTTACCGGCTTCTCGAGACAAAGTTGGCCTATACCAAGCCGGTGCGGTTTCTTGCACAATGGACAAATTGTTTGCACCGTCTGCTACGTCAGAAAACGCCGGCTTTGTTGGTTCCGTTTTCCATCCGTTCGTCAGAGGTGGTTGCGTGGCTGGAACTGGAGCGATGATGGTTGAACTGGTCGTGGACAGCTGACTTCGGCTACCGCTCATATGCGGCGTTGCGGACACGGTCCCTAAACGGGAGGGGCCGATTGTTTGACCGCCTTTCAAAAGAGAACGCAACAGTTCGGAAAATTTTAGTTTCCTCAGGATAGGCATGTCAGAAGCGATCAGTCATTACCAGTGGCTCATTTGTTTTTAAACAAAATTCAACATGCTACCAAAGGGAATGGGAAAGTGGCATGAACTTCATAAGATGAATGCCTAATGTTTAAAAGATCGTCCTGCTTTCTAGTCTGCACATCACTCATATTTTGAACACAAGCACCGTACTACGTGTGGTTCACTGTTTTCCGAATCCATGAAAGATTTACCAGGCTGATGTACTCTCACGACTACTTGCAAGCAGCATGTGAGATGAACGTTACTATGTTTGAATGACTGAATCTCGTGCTACATTTTTCACGTTCAAATCTCAGGAGGTCCGGTCAATTCTACCTCAATCACAAGTTGATATCGACCTCCTAATGCCTAATTGTCTACATTTCTGTTTGGTAACGAGCACTGCTCTGTCAGCCAATTGGTGAAAGCGACAAAGAGGAACGGTGCCAACACAAGGAGCTAAATTCATTAGCTACGAATTTGTGCCTCGTTTAATCCGTCTATCTTCCATTTTATCAAGTCAGCTTTGCCAAGTGTGAACCGGATTTCGCTTACAATCTACTTCCAGGCCAAAGTGTATTGAACGAACTAGCTTGCTCAAAGTTATTGTCGAACAAATCAGGTGGGGTGGGTAGATTTGACGGGAAGACATTCACGCAGTGACATGTAGATACTGTAATGAATATCACATCGAAGGCAATAACCGTATTTCAGGCTTCGACTTGGGAAACGGAAAAGGTCAACTGAAGCATGAAGGACAACCTCAGCTTCCCCTCAACAAACAGCGATCTTGAACCCGTGCTTAAGTACTCCCATTGAACTTTATTGAACATAATTTTACTTCGCACTCCCAGTTCTGGTTGGCGTTCTCATGGAGTCCTGCCTTCATTTTAAGTTCCGCACACAATTTTTAGGGTTGCAAGCTCCAGTCTTGCTGTTGCGCATTCGAATACTTCCGACTCGAGATTAAAACCAAACTGAGGCTTTACGGTAGTCACGAAAACTTATTATCTTCCGACGCAGCCAAATTGACTTACCCAATTGGGCTTGTTGCTGCTGTGAAAACACGGCAGGTCTGCTGATGTCCGAGCTTGATGTGTTTCGATGCAAAAACCTGTGAGAATTAACGAGAAAAACAGCTAAGCGGCAGGTGTAGCACGATTATCCATTCTGAGACCAGTTATGCTTAAACGACAAAATAAGACACAAAACGTTGATCGCCGTAAGGTCCAAGTGCAATTTGTTCAACGAGCTCTTCAGCACTATCATGTGCACGGACATTTTCCATGATACTTAATCCAGCAGAATGAAAATTAGTGAAGTTTGGCTTCTAGGAAAATAGCAAAGAAGTAAAACAACTTTATTAAGCCCTTCGCAACATGACGGACATCGTATTAGTAGGACGTGAGTAGCGTGGGGTTTGAATATTCCCGACATCGGTAGCATCGCAACTCCCCACTGTGGATGTTATGCACTTGTTCTACAATTCTTCAGATCGTCATTGCAAAGGAAGAAGAAACGAAACTCAGAAGATATCTTGGCGGCAATGCCCGCAGCGAATAGAAAATGAATTCTGACCCCAAGGGGATCGACGTGAAGGAAGATGTTAAGACCCGGTCTAAGTTTTGTTTTGCGACATACCTGTCGCATGAGTGCAGTGAAAAAGGTATGCCCCATATCCTCTGGGGCCTACAACACGCGAAGAGGAGTGTGGGGGAGGATCGGCAACCTTCATCATGTGACTTGAAGTGGCGCAGAACTACATAAGGTCTCAGTATGTCAGGGCTGTGGTAACGGACCACGTGTCAGCGACTAGCGGTCTGCCACCAGTGACCGGTGGCGGATCTGTGATTCGAACCACTGATCTTTTTGGTGACAGTCGGTAGGTTGACTCGACCGCCACCGGTTAGGATGGACTATGAAGTATGAAAATCACAGTTCGTGAGTTGCAGATTTGAATCCAAATTTGAGCTTCGTGCGAGTGCAAAATGAATGACAATTTTCGGGCAGACTGAAACTGGTTCACAATATCTTCGTGGAGATATCACAAGAAGAGCTAACAACAACAGCAACAACAACAACAACAAAACAAACAAACAGTCATAACCAGGAGGAAACCAAAGACAGAGATGACACAAATAGTAATAACAACGGAAAACAATAAAAAACCGATCACTCTTAAGGTACGTCGTTAAGTGGTCACTCAGTCAACCACATATCATCAAAGTATACAAAGAGACCTGAAAACTGAGACTCTTCACAAAATAAACAGTTAGCCAGGACAAAAATTGAATGTAGGCCGTCGTCCCGATAGATTTGAACGGTGACGATGACAACAACAGCAGCAACAACAACGAAAACAATGCGGATCGTAATCGACACCAACAACGGTACGTTGTGCATACGTTTTTTGCCGATTGAAGACCCTGGTCACGTAAATAGATAATGTGAGATGTGGTGGCATTGGACCATACATGAAACTCGTCGAAACAACCAAAAAATAGACAAACGAACAAACAAACAGTCGAAAGTTTGGACGCTATTTCGTTATAACCGAGCTCAGTTTGGTTAGCCAATGGTCATTTGTGAAAAGATCATACAGCACTTGAAGCAAAACATAATGCAACTGGTCAATAAAGCCTATTTCGGGAAACTCGAATTTTTAGTCTATCGCCAATCACCTTTTCGCCCATTCATGCAATGGTAAAAATGCACGTGAGCAAAATCTGGTAAAACCACTAGCCCACAGACGTCCCGAAACAAGGCCTGAAATGACTGACTCGCTTGTCGTTTCAACGGGCATACATTGCTCGGGGATTTTCATGGCTAGCGTGCATATCCGTTCTGCGTGCCGCTACAGTGCTGCTGTTGCAGCTACTAGGGCCTGCTTTCATTGTAGGAATTGAATAAGCTGGTAATAAAGAAAAGCGAGGATGATTTAACCGCTAGTAGTAATACAGGTGTTCACAGTCGTTTATTCACACTTGGAAATTCAATGTGATGAATGAGTTTTTCCTTCAGCTTATCCCTGGGAGAAAATGGTAACCTATTTCAAAATGGTCCAGAAAAGGAGTGCAACCAGACTCGACACCGAAGGATCACTGAACAAGACAATACACCGCTGTGCAGCCATCAAAATGAAGAGAAACTTGATTTTCCGTTGATTCCGGTGATCAATCAAATGTTCATTCATCATATTTCCCAAATTAGAGTTTAAAGATCATTAGCCCAAGTCAGTATCGATTTTCTTCTATTTAAAGAAGTGACTCTGAAAAGGATGATTAATAATCATTTTCGTCCACTTGACTCGCTGCACGATAACTGGCCTAGATAATCTTTTCTAGGAGTGCACAAGTGTCGCCACACAATGCAGTGTTCTCGAGGTTAATTCCAAAATGGGTTAAAAAACTCGATCACTTTGATTTAGTTATGATGCGGAAAAACAAAGGTGAAGTGACAGTTCATTCCAGGAACCAGCTAGTAAAAGCAGTACTAATACGTGAAACTGAAGTTTAGTATGGTGCTGATAGCCCATCCGAATAGCTTGGCAGCTATGATTTTTGATTCGCGATCGTTTGTCGCGGGTGTGCGATGGATACGAATTAATGATGATTCCTAACAAGCTAGATAAAAGAGCTGTACAGTAAGTTGTGCCTCCTCGGTTTCTTAATGAAAAATTGAACTGCACACTGAACAGCGTAAGTGCACACACTGCAAATTCCAAATTTCGTACGAACTGCAAAATCTGTGCAATCAAATTGAAGCAACTGGAAATAGATCAAACAGCCTACCATTTGTGAACTTACTGCGTGGATGAGAAACCGCGTCTTGTCAGGCCTGGTCGTTGCCCGTCATCTACACGATGAAGTCCTATTGTTTCGGGAGGAGGAAATGAAATAATTTTTAGGAATTGTAAAAACAGAAATTATGTAATAAATTATAGCCGGGAAAAACAAGCATCCAGGACGCGCTCAATGAAGATGACCGATCAGAAGTGGAAAATTCTGAAAAAAAATAATTTGTTCCCAACAAAAGTCACCGGAAAGAATCAAATATTAGGTCCCAATGTGAATTAGGGAAATCGATGGATGTCAGAGCAAAGAAGTAAGAAGCAGCCAATCAAGCAGTAAATGACTAAAACACCAGGTAGATTACACTGACGTGTGTGACTCGGCAAATGGTAACCCGTGCTACCGTTGAATGATGAATTCAAACAAATGTAAGATATATTCAGCGTGCATTATGAACGTTTAATTCATCACCAGGAAATCATGGTAATATCACTGTGAAGCTGATTTATCGGTGTTAGCAATCACCAATAGTATATATCTCTGTTACTCGCTCGAAGTGGGAAATGCATCCGAGACAAACGATTGTGAGTCGAACACAGTAACCTGTGGGCTTTCCAAATTGACTCCAAACGGTTTATTAAACTTCAACATTCTATACAACGGAACTTATCTATTACTGGCTTTACGAGACCAGAACCTACTGAATTACAGTAATCGACTCCCACGGTGAACGAACTTCATTTCCGAAGACGGAACTTTTAAATCGTCCGTATTTGTTATTTACAACAAGGTAGAGTTCAGTACAGTTTAATTCCATCGATTGCTCCAGCTACAATGATCCAAATCAGAAGATGACGTGTATTTCCACTCTCGTCTGGCACACTGCTCGTAAAACCTGGTTTAGATTTCCGGCAGTAATCAAGCAATTACTTCCTGATTCGATGGGTTCTTAATGATCTCGATCCTCTGTCTTCGTGAACTAACGAAAACGGTAAAATCATTACTGTTATCGTATTCAAATACCCCAAACGAATAAAGTTCGAAGATTCTAGAACAGACTTCCTCAAATGGCCCAAAATATGGTGATTGACATGGGTCGTGGCTGGTTTTTGAATGTGGAAATGTCTGTAACATCATATGAGAAACTGCACGAGGTATTGACCTCTGACCTTACCAAGGGTACATGGTGCTAACTAGCATCTATAAGCTAAGTTTGTTTCAAAGTGAAGCCAAAGCAGCGGGTGTTACGTGGAGCAGCGACAAAAAGTACTACTCCATTACAGTACCGCTAGTTGGAATTCTGTCAGGCATACATATTCTAAAATATCAAAATTTAAAACCAGCTGAAGCTCATGAATGATTTATGCCAGCAGCGACGTTGGAAACAAAGAGAAAAATATGACCATACCGGAAGCAGGTAAATGGTGTGGATTCTTGATTTTAACCGAGATGGAAGTTAATTCTTTCCCTTTTGGCATGATTGAGCTAAGTAGATTTTACTGTTGCTGATGTTGTTGGACCAGTTAGACTTCTTTGCTCACACTAGGACAAATCATGCGGATTGCGGTAGCCAATTTTCATCACAATACCACAGGTTTTGTCTTCGGTAATTCAACAGCATTTCCCCAGTGTGCCGAGACAGTACATTTTCTATTCTTCGTGAGCAAAGGTATGTGGTTATTAACAGACTAGCAGTCTATCCGAACCGATCAACAGCTCTGGTCAACTGAATGACCTGTGTAAATGCACGATGCCTAGGAATGTCACGTAATCGCCGAGCAAAAGAATGAGACTAGCAATTAAGGATGGAGGAGGTCGCGAAGACTAGGGGCGTATGCCCATGTTTGCACCTGTTCGAATAAGTAGGTATTCACATTATTTATTTTTGCGAGAGAATTATTATGTAGCTCAAACAGACACACACGTCTGCAGTGAACGACAAACGTAGCATGGGGGTGTCTGTGCATATGTGTATGCAACTGCACTCCATGTAACCGAGCTGTCAAATATCCGACATCATTAGTCTTTTGCTTGATGCACTATTGTCAGAATAAACGTGTGTACATTCAATAGTCCATGAGTCCACATCGATAGTTCCCATGAGGTTACCAAATTTTTGACACCTCACCAAAAAGGTCTCGACAACCTTTGAATCACTGAGACAACTCGTCACATGTGCCGGCAGTATTCACCTGTTACGCTTACCAAGGTGTTAGGGCGCGTAGTAGTTGGAGTTGGTTGTTGCATTAGCCAGTTACTCGAGATCAAGCGATACTGGATAGAGGGACTATGTGCAGTAAGAAACTTGGCGGTTAGAGTAAGAATAGGTTCAGAAGAGGAATGCTGTCAGAAATGAGACCAAAGCTAGTGGTTGACAGTTGGATTCTGTCTAGTTCAGCATGCTTGATAAGCGATGGACTAGGCTGTTGTTACTGCCGCTTGTAGTACATGCAATTCGATTTAGAACGTTCAGATTTGATCTTTTCGCTGAGTTCCATGTAGTTGAAACTATGTCGTTTCTTTTAGAAGGGAGAGTGTTTGGGCGTAATTGAGGCAGTTAAATCAGGACAAAACTTCCCTCGGTAAAAGTAAGGAAGAAAAAAAACTAGTCCCTTGATCTACCATTATTTATAATTTCCGGCATACCCAGAAAGGAAAATGTGATTTCAGATTTGTTTCAGTGGTCAGATTTTAATGGTTGTTGGGAGTTGCCCATATTCGGTTTTAAGTCCAACGAAAACCAACTGGATTGCACAAATTTCGCCGATTCAGAGACCAAAAGATCGTTGATGGGCTCTTCATTCACAGGGGTGACTTAGGTCGCGAAACCCTGATTTTTCAGTCTACAAAATTTAAAATGTTGAAATTCTCACCCAATATTCGAGGGCACATTTATCTAAACGATGTACTACTGTGTAGCACCGGTGTTAGTTTTGTGAGTGAAAAATTGCTTTCCCATGAATTCCATGGTTTCCTGTGCGTTACGGAAGGGGCAATTCGGTTAAAAAACGTTTACAACAAGAAGGCACATATTCAGGTAAATAGCGGTTAGATTTGAGACGTTTCGGTATTTGTTTTCGAGTCTGCAAGCATTCGCAGCTGGTTGCGGAAGCGTGTGAAATGAGCACGAATCACGAATCACGAACCCGCACTTGGTGGCGCGTCCACATGGAGCGCCGGTTGAGGAGAAATTTCTGTCACCACTGCGTGTGTTTGACGCGGAACCGGAGATCTCGAACGCCGTAAAGGCTGGGGTGCAACCACTTCCACTTGTGAGTGTTGCATTTCCTCTGAAGAAGGGTGTGTTGAATGTTCGAGATACCTGATATGCTGGTCATGCGGAATGCGACTGGCCGTAGGTGGTATTGAGGTGGGATACTCCGCAATCGGTTCCATGACCGGGGATGTGACCAGTCGCCGTTGGGTGCCATCTGTGCCCAGGATGGCGAATTCGCTATCATCCACTGGGATTTGAATTGGCGTACACTGTCGACTAGATGATACGACATCCGGCTGGTTAGTCAACGTTCTGGCTCGCCTTGCAACATTCAGATTGGTTACGGGATTCTGGAATGACGTCGTAAAACGTGATTCTGATTCCGCACTTGGAGGCCTTTTCTGGGTGCCTACGCGCGTTTCTGCTCTTACAGGTGTATCGCGAAGGCTTTTCGTCTGATGTCGGTGTTCCGAAGCGTGCTCGGAATGATGGCGCTGTCGATTTTGAGGACGCTGTTCCGAAGGGGATTTTTGACGGCGAAGAGAAGACGTATGAGGGTCTACAACTCTTGTTAAAGTGCGGGTGACAAGCTGAGATTGGTTGTCAGGGCCTTCGGCTACCACGGTTGCTGAGCTTGGAGTGTGCACACGGCTTTCAGCCGCTGGCTGCAGGTTGGCATTGTCCGAAGCTGACGTAATATTCTGGCTTTGAAATTTCGATCGTGTAGGAGACACGTGCCGACTGGAGCCTGAGTGGAGGATCACGTGACTAGACTAATCACATGGTGAACATACGTTAGAGGAGCCAATTGAATGAATCAAAGTTCACAGCGCGAAATTGCGCTTTCCAATGGCTAATAGTTACTGTCAGGAAATTAATCTAGCTAGTCATGGTTTCATTCTTTGTAAACTTGCCTCGTGGAAGTTTCCAACGGTCACCGAAATACTAATTGGTTACATAACCCTTACGGGGAACGTTGTTAGTGATTATCAAATATTTTCATTTGGGTGTCCGTCAGTTTCAGCTAAGAACAAAGAATAATTCTTTCAGTAAAGCTAACCAGAAAAAATAATAATTTGATCTACTGATTCAGTTCTCGATTGGCAGGTTCGCGTATTCGATATCCGGGAAGGTGATGGTCCTATCCCCGTTGTTAAGGTCATTTCAAGCCCTGTGACAAAGAACCGCCAGCAATCGGTCATAATTGTATTTTTGGCCTAGGACTCATGAACAAATTGCATTCATGCTTATTTACAACGCGTCCAACGATGTTTTAAACCTTTTTAGCCGTGGTTTTGTCTTCATTTTAAAATTTTGCTTCAAACCATTGGTAAAATTAGTTGAAACAATCACACGAAAATATAGAATCGGTTAGCCACATATTTCCCCGTAAACTTTGTCGATGTCGGTTGTTTCGCTCGGACTCATAACTGGTCCAAAGTATTTACAAAAGGTTTACTTCATGTTTCTCATGAGCTGATAAAAATTACGAAGATAAGGTGATAAAAACAAGTGCATATTGGTCCGGTTAGGAGGACAACCGAATAGAAAAACTTTTGGCAGACATACCTGGCGAGTGGGGAAACCAAGGAATCAGCAGTGTGTTTCCAGAGCAAGTCTCTTTAATTAGTAGGGAACTACTAGAGAGGAATGAACTATCTTACTTGTTAGCCAATATACCAAGTACAGAGTAAAAAGCACGTTAGTAAAAAATGGTGACCCAATTTGGGAAAAATGTTTGCTCCCCCTAGTTGGGATTAGCTGTTTGGGGTGTACTAGCTGCGTAAGTACCAAAGTTGCTTAGCAAAGGATCGCATTACTTCATATCTAATTCGTTGCGATCAGTGTTCCTTCATTTACCAACTGACTTCTACTGTGTTCACACAGGCACGGTGATAATTAGTCGGGAACTGTCTGGAAGTGCACGTATACAAACAAGGACGAGGACAGAAAACCATAGTGTGTAGCATTCAGATACTCGAATCGGTGGGAGAAGAATAACAAGTCTGCTTACCGTCCATTAAAGAACCTCCTGTAGCACGAGCCAATGTGGTCATCGAGCCTACGCGAGAATCAATATCCTGAACGCCACGTCCGATAGGTTGTAGGATTATGGTCTCCACCTCTTCGAATGCCTCAGTTGGACCGCTTTGCTGTTTGGGAAAGGAAGAAAATCCCAACAATGTGCGCCCATGAAGGGCCCAGCTCATTTCAAACCAGAATTATCCCTCACACGTTGGTTAAACAACGGAAGAATGAAAAACCGAGGATAGTTAGTGACAGCTATTAAATGGAGGATACTTTTCTACCACTTTTACTTTCGAGATTCGTCTGAAGCTGCAAAATCAGTTTATTCTGTTGTATACTACAATTACAATAGGGTAATTTTGGACGGAAACGCAAAATGTGTACATAAGAAATGTTCAAACACCATCTGACACGGTCTTGTAGCCTTGCTCGTATGGATGACGCCCGCGGGTTGGATCAATCATTTTGAACATTTACATTTGTTCAAAATGTTGCAAAACCTTCAAAAACACATTTCGGAATGACAACATTCTTTAAATTTGTTCTGAAATTGTGACATGGCAACTAACATTCCACTGCCTGCAGCGGCCAACAGGCCGATCGATATAGTGAGATGGACTGAATTAGATACCAGCAGCGAACATACCAAACGCAACAACCACTGATAACGGCTTCCCTGTTCAGTAAGTTTGATTTGATAAAGTCAAACGAAGTGAGTGGTTAACATTGATATTAGCTGTGTAGGTTTTAGATATACATTTTCATCCTATGCATTCAAAGATTTTTGTCTAAAGAGCACTCGTCGTCCCATGGTAACATCCCTCATTCATCGGATTCATCCGGAGAGATTTTGTTGCAGTGTTAGAAGGGGTCGAAAAATGTGACAATCGATTTGTTTCGGTCGGACAAAGATCAATAAACTGCCAATAGCGGTTCTTCGGAAATATTTCAAAATTTGCATAACGAATGACTACGGTCTTTGAATGTTTTCGTCCAGTAAGTTGACAGTAAAGGGAGAAGTGCAGTACGCTACCAGTCGATTGTTTCATATATCCAGAAAAATAGTTTCAGCTATATTACAGTCTGAATATCTCGAGAGCTAATAAGGCCGAAATTAAACATACTTTACCGATGAGGAACAATCGATTATTTCTGAAAATACCGTTCAAGTCTAAACTGAGGAGTTTTGTGTAAACAAGAGGGACGTCTAGAAACGTGCTGTTTACGCTCAATGACTAAACTGAGTTATATGCACGTTAGGGTTTGGCATCAACGATAAAATAAATGATACTGCGAGTGATTTTTTCTGCTACCGACACCCAACTAGTCAGATGGTATGAGATATTCAACAATTCCAAGTACCAGTTTGCTTATCGGATCTAAAGTAAACTGTTATGCCTCAGCACAAAGTGTTATGCGTTTTACAATAAAATCCGGTTATCGGTGAACTATATTTGACGCCTACATAAACCTGCATTCCGTGATCGGATAGTATAACTGGTAGAACATAGGGGCAAGATCCGCGCAATGTAAATCCAAGAACGGTCGGATTTTATGGTTGATGGACTCAGCTCAGAGAATTTGAACTAACTATGGTCTAGAAATGCATTTGTGCGAGCTTACTGGTTAGCTGCGACAAACTAATTTCCGATCAACTAACGCCGCACGCATGTCAGTGTAGAAGACAATATGAACTTATTTTTGTCTTAGCCTCCCAGGAAATATATCGGACTGAGGTTACCAAGGTTACACGTCCTCTTGATCTATCCTAATCCACTTGGCCTCAGTCATCGATGCATCAGTTCATCAGCTGCATTTAGGAAAATCAGGCATCGGTGACTTGAATGTCGAAATTTTCGAATTAGTGAACATGTAACGCAAATGGATGGCAAACTTGCTGTGACCAATGAAGCAGCTGAGAGCGAGAACAGAGCGCACTAGCGTTAGAGAAAAGGTCTGAGAGGGAGGAAAAAACGAAAATCTTAAACCGCTCAATCTGAATACGTAGGCGCCAGTTTTGTTTATTTGTGAAGCACACTAATCTAGTTATTAGACCCAGAACAAAGTCAAGATTACGTCAATCTGCGATGACTGGCAAATGCCTGGTTGAATCTGAAAGAATCGGAGTACTTCATCGCGAACTTTCCTCACGTCATGTACAGAGTGGTCTCGGTGCGAACCAAATGCTAAGGAATGACTTAAGATGGATTGAACATTTCCAAAACCCTAGTACCTGTGAAAATCGGATTCAGGCTGGGCTGATTTATTCAAACTGTGATGGACATTATTATTGAGTTCCAACCGAGACTCAGGACAGAGCCACATGCCACATGGCGCTTCCTGGGTTGCGGAGAGAGGAATGACCGATAGGTAGCCGCGAATAGGCGTGACCCAGGCTCACTGAATATGTAACTGTGGGCAAGCAGCTGTAGTGTCGAGGCCGTGGCGAATTTTCGCCCAATAAACATTCCCCTTAAAAAATAACACAAATTTGTTGGTGGTGCCGCGACGCGGTGAGTGTGGTTCGACATTTAAATACCATCACATTCCCTATTGTTTTTTGCCAACCCAGGAAGGTTTTACCAGAAGAGTTGGATGAATCGGTTAATTGACCACCAGCTAACTTTGATCAACACTGCTGCCTCTCAGGTTGCACTTGGCTCTGGAAAGGCTGGAGGTGCATTCTCGAACTCGTAGGAATATTTTGAACTGGATGGCTGACTGGATGCGGAGTGAATTCTAACCAAGGTCCAATTTCCTCATTCTTTTTCACACATTTTACACCTTTTTGCCATGATTCTGGTGGTCCAGCATGTTTACAGAGATTAGTGCATACGTAAACACAGTTGCGTATATCTATTATTTCATTTTTATTCGTTAAGTTGATCATGGAACTAAAGGTCTGGGTCTTGGCATGTGGGACTCAAGTTTTAGCAGTAAATTTCCCGTTGCAACTCTTAAAGACTCAGTCACCCATTACATAGAGATCTATCCGTATTTCCCAGTCATCCATTCAGTCAACGTTCCGACTGACTGCCCCCTACCACAATTTCCCTATCACCAATTCATCACGAATTCTGCCTTAAGGACCAAGCCATGGGCGAACTGCGTTCCAATCTCCATCGCTCGACATGCTTCTTGTACTTAGCACTTTTAATTTACTTTGAAGTTGTCAGTGTTGGTTATTCTCCGGATTACTGGCTGCAGTTCATTTTTTTAACTAACGAAGACCCATGAATAAATACGTAGAGTGGAACAGTTCGAGTTTCACTTGACCAGAGAATAAATGGTACACTCGGATAGAAGCTGAATAGAACTTGGTACAAAATGTTCTTCATCCTCAAATACTAGCACATTGGCCCGGATAAGACAATTAGCTATTTTCCTATTCACCGACTTTTTCTCCCAGTCAAAGTTTACAGTTTTTCGGCAGTGCATGAAAAGATATTCCCAGAGTACTGGTCGTTAGCAGTCGTGTTTATTCTATTCCCTTGGGCTTTATTGTTCTCCCAGTAAATTCGCATATCAGTGATTGTGAAAAAATCGACAGGAATACTCTTGATAGCCTACCTATCTCCCGCACCGTGATGCGTCCGTTCGTCGTTTGCGAGCTTATTGTTCAATTAGGTTGAGGCAGTGAAGAGTAGTATTACTAGTCCATGAATTTGGTCTGTAGATTAACAATATCAATTCAGCCTCGTCATTCAACCACCAGTGAAGATTGTCGGAAAATAGAATGACCGATTGAAATTTCACAAGAAGCATCGAGTAAACGAACACGGTGCACATTCCATTCCCTTTGAACTTCCTCAACCACTTGGACTTTGGAACATAACGTCACTTATTAGCACCCTTTCATAGTGAGACCATTTCATTCCTGAGGTCACGGGCCGTCGCGGTGGCTGCAGTTCGGCCTAGGTTGTTTGTCTGTCCAAATGAAAATAGAGGTTATTGCGTGTGAAGCCCCACTAAATCTCACATCATTCAGCTTTTCCGATTTAAGTGGGATTTCACCTGTTTGCATAAGGTGTCATACCTCCGATTACCCGAAAGATTGCTTTACTGAGTCTGTGATTCGTTCATCTTTGCATGCCCACCATTTCCCTAATATCGGCGCATGTGATTTTCTGTTAACCTGTGATGGAGATCGTCAATCGACAATCGAGCTAACTCCGATCAAACTGTTTCCCTCTTGATAGTGTTGAATACATGCATTTTTAGCGATGATGAACATATGAGCCATTTAGTTGAGCAGATTTTGTTTTTATGAATCATTTGCAACTATCGAGAATTTGGGCGAGAAGTTGTTCACCAGGAGACGAAATCTACAAGAGAATGAAGTGCAATAAAGAACAGAAGAAAGGTGAGAAAACGTTGGAAATTTAGTGAACACGTGAGCGGACTATGGGCAGGTGATTCACATCAGATTTTACTAACGTGCCCGACACGAAAGGCGAGGTGGCCAATGATCCAAATGTGGCGGCTTAGGTACGAAAAACAATGTGGTTTGATTGCTGGTTGGAAACTGGTCGTACACTTGTTTCACGGCTCGGTCAATTTTTCGCCACAAAATACAAACACCAAAAATCTTGCTGGAGAAGACTACGTGAACACAAAATCCGGGCGACTTAGTTACAGAGCGCCGTAGCTGCATACTCGCGCAGAATCAGGTGACACTCAAATGGGCAAATGCTAACAGAGATAATTCCTCACCCACCAATCGCTACTGGCAGTCTGCTTGAAAGTCCCGTTTAGCGCAGTGATCGACAAAACGAGTGTATGACCACCAGTTCTCCACAGTCGCTGGGGAAACAACCTTATTGGTTTGGATGAACACTTAAATTTAAGGTCATCATTCAGTAAAGATGGGAAAACACTGGGTAATTGTTCACCATTATTATGATCAAACTTTCCGTGGATAACGGTGATCAGTGTGTGGCATTCATTTGCGTCCTACTATCCATGCAGTGATGAAAATATCACACTTGTGAATTATGCACTGTACCATCAGAGTTTCAAGCAAAACGGTGGTGACTATAAGTGAGGTTTCGTAAGTATTTTGAGCTGGGCTGGAAAATAGGACGAAGCCACTGACGTTTACGCAGTTTAAACAAGAACATAAGGCTTGATCGTCACGTAATTTTGCTTAGATCGTATTAACAACCGCTTCACATGAGTTTGCAAAAGATATAGGCTCAGAAAATGAGCAAAAAAGTGAATAAGAAAACTATCCAATTACATGTCACTGATTATTTTCTCAAACTTATAACTTGGTTGGTTCCCCTTCCAGTTCGTTGGAGTCGACTACTTTGGTCCACTCTTAGTGAAGCATGGTCGAAAGACCGAAAAGCGATGCGGATGTCTTTTCACTTGTCTTCAGATGCGTGCAGTGCATCTG
>LUCM01003661.1:187902-395731 GCA_008360955.1 Fasciolopsis buskii | reverse complement strand
ATTGCTAACTACCTTCTGTAGGACAAAGCTCGCTTTTGTTTCATTGCATCAATTTGAGTGCAGCGTTGACAACCTGGACTCGCAATGGCCACGAGCGTGGTTTCGCTGTGGGTTGACTTGATTTGACGCTCACTGTCGTTCACGTGGTTTGTTGTCAGAAAGCGGAGTACCTACTTAATTTGTTCCGTCTTTGTTTTCATTTGGGTCAATTTGGTCGCTACGCGTCGCTCAAACGTCCTGTCGCGGAGCTTACAGTACTCAACAATGTTCCTTTCGGGCTCGGTTACTCCGCTTTCTGACAGCAAACCACGTGAACGACAGTGAGCGTCAAATCAAGTCAACCCACAGCGAAACCACGCTCGTGGCCATTGCGAGTCCAGGTTGTCAACGCTGCACTCAAATTGATGCAATGAAACAAAAGCGAGCTTTGTCCTACAGAAGGCAGTTAGCAATGAGTGGACGGTACGCAAAAAGGAAAAAGGGAAAGGTAACTGGTCGGTTCGACTTTACCTTTGGAACTCATTACACCTTGTGTTCAAAACATCTTACTTCAACGTCGTTCTCGATGTAGGCCTCGATCCACGAAAAATGTTTCCCGACGTTAGATGGTTGTGGAAACTGAGTCGATCAGAAAGGATGCACCATGATCGTGTGACAACAGTTATAATTATAAAAGTAGAGAAAACAGAAGAGAAAGGAGTGTAATGTCTTTTGGACGCGCATGGGTGAAAATCCATTCGTTGATTTTATTGTTTCCCGTTTTCGTTGCTTGATTCGTGTCATTTCTCCCCAGTATCTTTGGGTTTTCATTATCGAACCTCAATTACCCATATACTTGTTTGATCGCATCAAGTAACATTAACACACGTTTTGATTGGTCCATGCATCGAGCCGCGTGTACTGAACTTGAACACTTATCGGACCGTCTAATCCGGTCCAATTGTTTGCTCCCCCTGTTTGGCTACTTTCGAGTTAAGTACTTTTAATTGATAGCATCCCTGTTGACGAAAATAACATCATTTTGTTCTTGATTCGTCTTTTGGTTCTGACGGAGTGTGTGCTTTGGTCTGCGTGTCACTCTAATAGCTCGAAGGGGCTTGCAAGGACGTTCTTTAGTAAACCCATTTGCGTCATATGTGTATTGGTATTTCGAGATAACTGAGTGACCTGGGAGGTACTGAGGGAAAACACTCTGAACCTGTGTGACATATGATGCTATCAGTATGCTTTAGAGTATCTTAGGATTTAGCTCATTTTCGCATAATGAATTCGTGGTGCGAAATTCAGGGATTGAGTCTGGGGACAGATCGAACACAAAAACAGATAAATGATATAGCCGATTAACTTGGCAAGCAGTATTTCGACAGCAAAATGTTATCATAATCGATACATTCTCAAATAAAAAGAAGGGATAGCTGAGATGATCCGTCAATCAGACAGTTCACGTGAGTTAAGGTGATGACATGGCTTTAATGCTATCATGCAATATAGCATTCACCTTGTAGTGACCACGTAAATAACAACGCACACAACGGAGAAGCGCAGTTCATCGCGATGACTAGGAAGTGAACGTATCAGTTTGTTCAGCACGGAAACAGCGTATTCGATCAAAGCAATTAGACGCTACACAAAACAATGGTTTAGTCACTGGAAATAGAAACTACTGCCAGGATTGTCTAAATACGTTAGATTAACTGATCTTGATAAGCTGACTTTGCCTCCAGTTCTTCCAGCTGCGAATACTTGTAACAAACACATGCAAGGTATTTGACCCAAACGGAGAAAGGTACACAAATAGAAGCGAGGGAGCGTGTGGTCAAAGAACACAGAGAAATACTGAAATACTTCGTTGTGCATGTTTTCAAAGATGGCACATATCACTGTACACCTATGCGAGAAACGGAAACCGGCTTAGAAACCAGAGTGAAGGATTGCACCCAGTTCTCTATGCTGCTCAGTAACAAACAGTGTGAGGTGAGAGCACTCTTCGCAGTCTGTAGAGTGTAGAGGAATAAGCCTCTGGTGACCAGAATCCCCTGCCCACTCGCCATAGGAATAATCAGAAGTAACCCACGATGACGACACTAAGTTGCTCTACTAGAACGTCAGTTGAGAAACGCAAAGCTAAAAAGAAGAAAAGAGAAAGGTAAAGGCAGTGTGAACCTGAAGGTGATGAATAAGAGTAGGACGAGAACGATGACGCCGATTATGATGATAATGATGTTGAAGGTGCCGGTTATTATGGTTTATTATTATTGTTATTATTATTATTATTATTATCGTTATTATTATCATTAGGTTGACTGCGTTGTTGATTGCGGACACTGTGATGTTCACACAAATGGCATCCTCCTCTATTTCTTGTACCCCTGTTATTAAACAAAAGATTTTTTACATTGTCTCAACGAAATGAAGCGAACAATTTAGAGCTACCGAATGGGAAAGTTGACCGGTGATGCGGGAATTGGAACTGACCAAATTCAAAGTGAGAGGCAGCGCTGCTCACTACCTGGCAGCGGTGGTCATTTTGGGAACACTGGCTCGGTAGATATGACAAATGTTGAAGAAAAACCGTTGTTTTTGGCTGTTCACCCTATATGATTGAAACTCATGCACGGCTGCTACTCGCGTATTAGTAACAGAGACACTTTACTAGCTGAATTAAGGAAAAAAGTGGAAGAATTTCGGTTTTTGTTAAGGGTTTCTCGCATGGGCTTGAATCTAGGCTGAATCAAACCTTTGGAATTAATTCCGTAACTTAGGAATTGGAGAAGAAACATGAGATTGGAAGTAGAATAATTTTATGTGATATCTTATCGAAGGACTGATGCATTAACTGTGATCGCCAGAATCCAATTGCTGCTGATTTTTGCGAATCCTCAGCTTTTGTTCTGGCTTTCAGTAAGAAACACTGGTCAAGGAAATTAGCGTCTGCCATCCAAGTTAGAAGTTTGAAGGTCAAGGTGTCGGTCGCTTTAGTGACAAACAGTAGTTTTGTATCTCCCAGCATGTTACTAAAGCCAACCAGAAAAAAAAACAGAAAGCATGCATTTATATGTAAACAACCAAGAGCACTTGAGTGGTCACAAGTGATGACATTAACCTAATTGCGACATCGGCGGTCTTCGAACTCACATTTACCGCCGACAAGGAACGATACTGTTGTTGGTGCCGTGACTGATGTTGCAAGGAATGTTCGTGCAATCCTGTCGTGGAGGCAGCCATCTGACGTTGTCGTTGCGTTTGCTGCTGCCTCATAAGCAATTCTTGTTCGCGCTCCTGTCGTATGCGCTCCCGGTGAGCCGAATAACTTGATCGGCCTGCGGAACTGGACACTGAGGTTACACGGCGGAAGGCCAGATCAGATTCTGTTTTGAGGTCCGGTTAGGGACGAATAACAAGCGGCGAAATAACAATCAGAAAAGTGCATCACACAAAAAGGGGAAACAACAGTATGTGCCTCACCAAATAACACTCAAATACGGATCCGCCAAGCTTGTGGAGTAGAGAATGAACGATGAACGTAACCATTCATGAATATGTAGCTGAATGAGTGTTAAGCGAGTTATCTGTAACTNGCATGGGCTTGAATCTAGGCTGAATCAAACCTTTGGAATTAATTCCGTAACTTAGGAATTGGAGAAGAAACATGAGATTGGAAGTAGAATAATTTTATGTGATATCTTATCGAAGGACTGATGCATTAACTGTGATCGCCAGAATCCAATTGCTGCTGATTTTTGCGAATCCTCAGCTTTTGTTCTGGCTTTCAGTAAGAAACACTGGTCAAGGAAATTAGCGTCTGCCATCCAAGTTAGAAGTTCGAAGGTCAAGGTGTCGGTCACTTTAGTGACTTACGGTAGTTTTGTATCTCCCAGCATGTTACTTAAGCCAACCAGAAAAAACAACAGAAAGCATGCATTTACATGTAAACAACCAAGAGCACTTGGGTGGTGACAAGTGATGACATTAACCTAATTGCAAGGGAGACATCGGTGGTCTCCGAACTCACATTTACCGCCGACAAGGAACGATACTGTTGTTGGTGCCGTGACTGATGTTGCAAGGAATGTTCGTGCAATCCTGTCGTGGAGGCAGCCATCTGACGTTGTCGTTGCGTTTGCTGCTGCCTCATAAGCAATTCTTGTTCGCGCTCCTGTCGTATGCGCTCCCGGTGAGCCGAATAACTTGATCGGCCTGCGGAACTGGACACTGAGGTTACACGGCGGAAGGCCAGATCAGATTCTGTTTTGAGGTCCGGTTAGGGACGAATAACAAGCGGCGAAATAACAATCAGAAAAGTGCATCAAAGGGGAAACAACAGTATGCGCCTCACCAAATAACACTCAAATACCGATCCGCCAAGCTTGTGGAGTAGAGAATGAACGATGAACGTAACCATTCATGAATATGTAGCTGAATGAGTGTTAAGCGAGTTATCTGTAACTCCACATTATTACCAATAATCATAATGATGATCATAATAACGCTTCGTTTGTCACACAACATATGTGCGAGGTTCGTAGAACAGAAATGCAGTCACGGAAATGCTGTGGAACGGAGGAAGTGACCGATGATGTTAAGATGCGAACCAACAGTCTTCTAGTTTAAGCACCAAAATCTTATCCGCTTGATCCCCATCGGTTAGCAGTTCGAAAGCTGGACTTCACCAATAATAACCGTGTGTGAAATTATGAGGCTGGTAAAAAAGAAAAACCGTTCACCTATGCTGAATGCGATGAGCAAGCAAAATTAGCCAATAACTGTAGAGCGAAATGAATAGAATTTTTTATACAGCCAAAAGTATTTTCAGTGTTACTCGAATATCCTAAGATACTGAGATGCAGGCTTTTATGAGCAGTTAGGCAATTATATGAGATTGGAATAATGGTGCATCCTCGGATCGATTTATACTTGGCAATGTTATCGTCAATCCCTATTCGACATCAGAGTCACCGGGGGGATCACTTTCACCGATAATGGCATCACGTGCATCAATGCAAATTGTTCGACGGTGCCTGCCTAGGTAATAAATTGCTTAAAAGTAAGGGACGTTAGGCATAATTACCTTTTCAAACTCACAGGTTACAGCCATATAAGATGGTGCTTCGAGAATTAAGTCTGGTTCACAGATGCCTGTTTTTTTAACATTCTGCAGGTGCTACTTAATCTTCAGATTATTGTTATCAGAAGCGATAAAAACAGAAGTCGTGAAATCGTCAGTTGCAACATTGGTAGCGGCAGCATCACTACCTTTACTACTACTACTACTACTACTACTACTACTAATACTACCATTATTACTACTACTACTACCGGTAGGGATAACAGTAGTGGTAATAATAACACTAGTCACCGTAGCTTCTCTCAGATCTTCGCTATCTGATCTAATCTGTGCTTAGGATCAGTCTGTTGAAGAATCTTGCGAACTAGGAAGATAATTGTTAGCCATTCCATGGAAAGGTGAACGTAATATGGTACTTTTTTTCCTTTGCAGTTCGACGAACGTGATTTAGTGCGCGCTTACTTTGTCCATTCGACCAGCTAAATCGATAGGTGTGATCGAGTCGGCATCCGTGGAATGTAAGAAATGCAAACTGAACAAAATGCAATGCCTTCGGAGGGTTGAACAAAACCAACTTGACAAAATTTGTACTTTGAGAGCGACTGACAAAAAATGATTGTCCAATCAATGCACGGGCAGAATTTTCCGGTGCCAATTGTGATATCCATTCACTCACCAACCATCTTCTTACGCCAGCTTCAAGCGATCGTGTCAAGATTTCCTTCCTCGACGAATTTCTCGACAAAAACACCAACGGTTGTTGTTTACTAGCTTAGGTATTTGTACCAACCGCGAGAGCTCGTCACGTGTGATTAAATTCCACTTTATCATGCGCGTAGGGTGGAACCACCCTAGCTGAGTTTGATGGTAGTCGAATACGAAAAATACAGGACTAAAAAGCAGCGTTTTCTCTGCGAGTCGGAAGCAAACGGGCAGTTTTGCTTCCATCCTCGACGTTAGTCATCTGAATCTTCAGAAATATAAGCAAGACTAATAAGTACTCGCGTCTAAAGGCCACTCTTCTGATATGAGAAGAACACAGTGCCAGAAAATGAATAGTCTGGTTAACTGACCCGATCCTTGATGGGAACGCAGATTCCAAGATCTTGGACCGTACACATTGGTCTGACTCATTGCTCTTTTAGTCAACGGATAGTTTGTTCCATCTGTAAGGATCACAATCGAGGTCAGTGCCGAACGAGATCATCAGTCCGAAAGTGCAGACAAATCCGTTGGGCAGGGCGGGTTTGAAAAGGGGTTAACACCGAATTGAGAGCAATAAATGATAGGCGGTACATGCCAAATAAAAATCAAGGGGAACTGAACGGAAATAGTGGGTGTGGAGTAAATGCGGATTAAATTGAATGAAAATGATAATATCACCAGAGAAATCGTTCTGTGGAATATCCTGGTTTCAAATAATGAGACCAGATATCGCCGAAATCGAAAAACTCAGCACCAATTTTCGGTTGGTTATTAGTGTGCACGAAAATATAACAGAAACGGGCAAAAAACCAACAAATTTTCTGTTATGCAAAACATCGGAATACTCGTTAGATTGTGAAAAGAACTAAAGTGACCGGACTTCGTTTGAGCCGCGGTTAGGTGATATTCCCACTTGTTACTGTATAGTCAGGATTTATACCCTATTGGATCCACATTATTCGGATGGGCTTCACTGGTTCCATGCATCACCAGAACACCAACGAGAGAAATGAGCAAAATAACACCAGCCACGATGGCAGCAGTAACGGTTACGAAATAGCGGACAGTAGGTTGCTTGTTCTCAGATCAGCAGTTATGATGAATAAATACAGGGCTGAGGGGGAGCGCGTGTGTGTCTGTACCTGTTGGGCACCGCTGTCCGCTTGATGGCCGAGGGCTGATCGAACGAGAACTGGACCCAATCGAAGTAGCATCTCCAACTTGCAGTCTAGAGTCCGATCGAGGCAAATAGGAGACTGATACACACACAGGCTGCCGATCTGCGCGCATCAACTGCACGTTCTGAGCATTGTCAGCTGGTGAGTGAGCCAAACGAGACCGAGGAGAATGATCCTGTTCTTCGCCTGGGTAGGGCTCCAGTTTCCTGCCATGATTCGAACTCGGGCGGGTAGATGTCATCAAATCGGGCTCTGTGTGCAGATGTAGTGGTTGTGTGACTCGGGAGCGATGAACCGAGGAGGTAGGTTTAGCGATAACTACATTGTCTCTCGTATTACTCTCTATATCATCGTCGGTTCCGTTCGGAACAGTGTGCGGCAAAGACGTGGTATTGCCACCCAGATGACAGGTCCTATCCGTAACACCAGTTGGTTTTGATTCCCCTTGATTACCATTCCTTAAATATGATATATCTGATTGGCCATTCAGTTTGCGCCTATAGTGCTCTTCTCTCCGTTGCATTCCGTCTGTCGTAACGCAGGAAATCGGCTCCTCACGGGCAAACAATACCTGACTACTGTGCAACTCCGCGTACTGTGGGAACAGAGGTTCCATTCGAGTGAACAAATCGCTTTTTGGAGTGCTGCGACGTGAAACGGGATCTGAACCCGAGCTATCACGTGATCGCGATGGACGATACTGACGTGCATCCGGATACTCCAGGTTTCCACTAGCATGAATCATACTGTCCAGTTTGTGTTTGTACCCTAGAGTGATTGATATACACACACGTACATGCATACCGACTTCCATCCATATGAATTCGTTTACATACAATATACAATTGTAAGACAAACATCATTGATAAATTTAAATTGGAAGTCATCCCGTGATTTCACATCAAAAATTCAAAGTTAGTAATAGCATAATTGTAGACATTCGTGGAGAAAATCACGTTGGTTCAACTGTCAAACGACCCTAATAACGAGCAGAATAACAGGACCAATTTAATGTTGATTCACTTCTTTGAAATTGTAACCGGCGAAACGAAATGACATGGGTGATGGTTCTGAACTCACTATGTTATCCATTCAATTCACCAAGTCAGGTTTGGCATTAACTAACTCCCGTAATTTTAACGTGTCCGCCAGAACTAGTACTATTTGTCACTAAATCAAACGGGCTATCCGTTTGTGGTTAGATTAGTGAAGGGTTCCAATACGTATTATGTGAACGTCCACGAACACCATCTCTATGTATGTACGCATGTGTTTCGCGTTCGCTTTGTCAGTCAGCTAACTCCGATAAAAACCACAAGGTCTACGGATAATTTACGAAGGAGCGACACCCTGACTGCGTACAACGAAGTAATATTCCGAATTCCGATGAACATCGTGGATATTGCGGACCTAAAATCTCCTAAGCAAGGTAGAGTCTGGGGTTGAGTTTATAAAATTACGCTTGTAACAACCACATGTTATGAACATCCGGTGTACGCGGCCATGTTTGTGAACATAGGCCCCGAAGGCCTAGTAATTTAAACAGGTTATAACTCAAACGTCAATTAGACTAAGTAAAACGGAAACTTAAGTAAAAGGGAAGTCATCTACTATCAGAGCAAAAGACGTTTTTGGGAAACAAATTATCGTATTGTGTCAAAGTTTCCAGATCGGTCAACACCTTGTCTTGCCGATCAAGCCAAACTTGCTTGTGGATACGGTGAACAATCCCAGGGCCAGATCAATAAATGCAGATTGTACATTTTAACTTTGCAAGGTCAACATAGCTCCCGTAGTTCCGGATATTTGTTCCTGAAATCGAAATAATTTTCCGACACTCGGTTTGATTGCCTAGTGGATAAGACTTTCCCGAGTGCAAATTTACCTGAATGATCAATTAGTATTACCTGAACTCCAAACCTCGTGGACAAGTGTGACTGGAACTTTTTCGATTTCTGTATGCTTCGGTTTAGGTCTAGGTGAATTTCTATAGCCACATGCAACGGGAATGTAACGGACATTCATCGTGCCAGTGTTCGTGTGCATAGAAGTGACTTTGCTATTCCATTCTCGAGGCATCTGATCGCGTTTCGTGTACCGCTGTTGTTGGCGTTGTTGTTCCTGTCTCCAAGATCCCGTATGGTTACATACTGAGGGTATGCGCTGGTCGAGTGCCACACGTGAGTGATCAGAATAGGAGTCCGATTTTTCGATCCTGGTCGGGTAGTGCACGATGTGTATTTGCTTTTGTAATGGAGTCTTTGGTACGAGGTGACTAGCCCAACTTTTGTGCCCGGAGTTCATCCTCACCTCATCTGCTGTCGTTTCTGGCTCCCAATTCCTTAAACTGATCGTCCCATCTGCGTGATAGGTTTCCATTGTTGGTTTTACTTTACTGGTGACACAAATTGACGGGTACTGATCTTCCCTATCCGTGGAAGACCCACTATCCATCTCGAGGGTACAGCAGTTGCGAACGGAATTACTCGTGATATCTGACAAACAGTAAGTGCAATCTGATCCGTGGCAATTTTGCCGACGGTGAATGGGGGGACTCCTAGCAGTACTGGTTATGTGAATCGGTCTTCTTGCTATTTTGTAATCAACCTTTGACGATCGATTTTCGTCAAAATCTGAGTGTATAATATTAATCCGGTTCGAATTAGGTGATTGAATCGGTGGGGAGAATTGGGCTGATCCTAACTGTTCCAAGCCACATGAACGTAACGGTTTTCGTCGCGAGGATTCAGAGTTTGTCCTTGCTTTCGCTTTGTCTTTTTTCCTCTTCTTGGAATCCAATTTTGATTCGTCAGTTTGACATTTCACACGTGTCTCGACTTTTGTTTGACGGTCTTGAAAGGAAAGAAATTGGGAACGATTGTCGTGGGACTCATTTGGAATACACGCATCAGAAGAGCACGAAAAACCGAGCAATTTTGTCTCAGTAAATAAATACAAACATGCAAATATTTGAATGGACCATTTTTTTGCAATTTTACGTTATCGGTTGCAATTTTCCTACTCAGATCGCCCATTCTGTTATCAAATAGTTTGATATACACTCCAATGATTGCAGAGTTTGTTGTGAAAACTCTTGTACACGCTACCTATAGCTTCCAGAATACTTTTCCACCCATGCACTATGATCTGCCACTTAGTCCAAGCGTGAACTCGTTCCGTCCAGAAGTAGCATTTATTGTAACTGTAGGCTACATTATGTGGTTCTGATTCAAGTTAATAGGAAAAATATGATCAGAGTACATTGTTTAGGTCTCGGTTACTGAGCCGGTTTCTTACGCTTTGATCATGCTTTTGAAATAATTCTTCTTTTTGGCACACACCGGAGGATTGATAGTTGGAAGTGATTCAACTCCGGTTACCAACGCTTAGCTCGGTTTCAAAAATCACAGGTGCGCAATGTGATGACGTTTCACCTACCAGGCCCCCCAAATGGAGCTGGAATTGCGAACGAGGGCGCGGGAGCCAAGCCCTTGAGCCACTGGGATATCCTAGTTTGTCGACAGGCAGCCCCTCTGTGTGCCAGCGACCCTGCATGGTCGGACGCGATTAGCTATCGCTGCTTACAGACCCTAGAATGAATGAGTCGTCCGTTCGATTTCCAAAACTGCAATGCAACATAATATAGTAAGATAATGCATCCTTAAGATAAGATGTGGAAAATAATTTACATCGAAAATCCACCCAGCCAAAAAGCCTGAAAGAAAACTTCATAAGAACATCACAGATTGTGTGAACGGATAGGCTGGAATCATAATGGTCTGTTCTATCCGTTGTTATCCGGTTTCTAATAATAATAATAATCACCGGGATTCACATCCTCCCGAACGCAACCGGGAGGATGTTTTGGACAGCGTGAAGAAATTCACACCGAACGGAGCTCTCTTCATGCATTTGTAAGCATGCACTTGAAGGTGCTTTGAATTTCATTTTACGCTGCCCTCGAACACCTGTATTTGTGATGTTTTCCTCTTCGATTTGATGTTTGCCTGTTCGTCCTCGCAAAAGATAATCGATTGTATAATCTTCAAATGTACTTAGTATTGATCCAACTTCGTGAATTGATTTGATGGGTTAATATTTATGTAAATCTTTGTGGATCATTTTATGCTTCCCATAAAACGATATCTAAAGAACTTCTGGCAATACTGGGTTATCCATCGAATTCAAGGTGTGGGATCACGTGGTAAGTGCTCGATCATATTTTATTTGTCAAACGAACCACATTCAGTAAGTTTCATCACAGGATACTTGTAAGTTTCGACAGGGAGATTGTTTGTCTACTCCACCAACTCGAGTTTGTTTGATGAATGACAGCTGAATTCAATGAATCGAACCATGAGTTCACAATG
Source organism: Fasciolopsis buskii (assembly GCA_008360955.1). NCBI lineage: Eukaryota > Metazoa > Platyhelminthes > Trematoda > Plagiorchiida > Fasciolidae > Fasciolopsis > Fasciolopsis buskii. Next base: position 384,413 of record LUCM01003661.1, on the reverse strand, counting down.
GTTCAAACGTTTATTCATTTTCCCAACACTCACGCGCAGATAAACAATATTGTTGGGGTTGTTTGCTCAAAATCGATCATCGGAAATGCTTCCCGGTAAGATAACGTGTTTACATGTGATAAAGATGCTACCCCAAAGAAAACTTTAATGAGCTTATTGTTCTCTGAATAAGGAAAAACATCGATCGATCCCTGGACATTCGCACAATGACGACTGTTTCAAACAAAGCTGATAGGCCGATCCAGAAGTACACAACAATAAACTCATTAGTTTCGATAATGAAAAGTCGGCTTACTTTCAATAGTGGATGAAACGTCAGCACCTGACCTTTCAAACACAAACTGAGACTCGAACCATGCAAACGTAGATGAATGTAATACCACTAGATGGTTGCATCACATGCTGCTGACTTAGTTCACATTATTCACAGATATCCGGAAACAACCTAGTCGTCACTTGGGTCGGACTCAATTATTCTTTCCTGTCTTGTTCCAATCCCAGTGGCGAATCAATAAGGAAATATTTGTCAACGACCATTTCTAGCAAGCAAGATAAAAGTGGAATCCAGGCATCGTAAGATGGTATCGTTTGCCAGCTAGCACTCACAATCAGTGTGCTCTGGAAAATGGAGCAGGTATGAAGACCACTCTCTACCTTACAATGAAACCTAATATAAGCTTACGAGTTATTGAAGAAGTATCCGAAACGACCGGTTTGAGGAATGTTTGCTTCATTTTCGGCCCGGGGCTCAAATTTATGGTTCAAATGAATGATTGTTACAATGTACTCTAAAGATAAAATCCTAGTGGACACCTTAGACCGGCACACGAATTTGTTTTTAGGGTTACTTTGAAAGATAACCCGTCTGCCTTGAATATGCTCTACTCAAACTGCTGAGCAGCAAAACACCCTCATTCTTGTTTGTGTTTATTTAGGAAATACGACAAGGTGGGTCTCACAGGTCGGAATCGGACCGGCAAAATTCGGCTTACTGGACAAATTTTCTACACTTACGCTTTGACGGACACGGATCTCTAAGGCGAATATCGTAAGTGAATATCTATTTTGGTGAAGGCACTACTCCCATGGAACACACCAACTGTGTCCATTTTAGTCAATGGACTAGCCCCGTCGGTCACTCTCCAATGGAACAGAACAATGCGGCTGAATGAAATTCAAGATATTTAAGGTATGTTGATTTGCTTTGAAATGGCGTTAGGAGTCAAAAGTTATATGAAGTGGATTCTGTTCAGCTGTATTGTTTAGTCCTTTTGGAATTTGACCGAGAGGACTAATCCGTTAAATAGAACCAGGGTAGCCGCTGTGCATTACCGGATCACTGGTTGCGCTAAACTGCATGTTCGCTAACGTGAGATCCGTGTGCATGGTGGATTGGTGGCAGGCGGAAGGTCACCGGTTTGAATTTGCTGATGAATTCAAACTTCCGATGCATAACACGTGAATGAATTTTCAATTTTTTTAACACCCGATTCCTCATGTCATTTCAGACTACAAAATAGGTTACCTTCATCATCGTCTGGATTGAAGTGCCAGTGAAAGCGATCTTGTGTCAACCACGAAACGGTAAATACCAACACCATCAGCAACAACCCTGCCCACGACCTGGACTTTGTATGTCATTGAACGAGAAGGACAATTCAACGGACAAAAACGATAACATTTCAGAAGAATGTCTGACTCACCGATTTGTATTGACTTCAGTTGTTTCGTACCCCGGGAACTGGGCGACGCGGCGATATCGTCCATGATATCGTGCATCTTTCGAGGGCGGAGTGATCCGATAGTTTAACCACTGCCAGTAATCCGGTTTCAAAGACTTTGCCTTGTTCCGCCACCACGTGCTCACCAATAGAAACAGTCCAAATGGGCACAATATTGTCTGCCTCTTTCCGAACAGATGACGAGAACGGAAATGACAAGAATCACTGATTAAGGTAGATTCCCCATTTGAGCATGTGCACACGTGAAAGTGTGTTCGCAGGTGCAGCGATCCAGGAGGAAACGTTGTAATGGGTGACGGTCAGTCAACCTTGTGCACAGGCCAGGTGCGTTTCGATGTTTGTCTACCCGTATATATATATATGTATATATGTGTGTTTGTGTGCGCTTGTGTGCGATGCACGCATGGGGTTAAACAGACAGGTAAATGGGTGTCCTGAAGCAACCGTTTGCTTTTCACCCTGTTAGCCTTTTTTTCCTTGTCGCATAAATTGTATTCACACTCAGCACATGACCCATGTAAAGTGGCTCAGAATACACACACATCGGTTTGCGCATTTGTAACGTGAAACCGTCTGTGCCCCATGAACGGCGTGTTGTTTTGGCGTATGCTTGTATCTGGATATGTGTATGCCAGGTTATGCTCACGTGTGCCGGAACAAGAGTTTAGAAGCTTGCGCTTGTCTGAGTTTATGCTTTTACATTTGTTTGGTAGTGGATTGCTAAGCCAAACATGATGGGTTAAGCGGATCAGATTTCCCGCAATCGATTTTGCGTACTATCACATGCGTGAACCACACTGTTCGCTTCTGAGGGGTATTCACAGTGCTCCCTTTTTTGTCATGTGGAATTTTGGCAATTCTGGGTTTAAAGAGACCATGTAGTTGTTTTGTTTCCACGCTTTGATTGCTTATCAAGCTCTGACCCGATTGATCTTCTGGCTTAGAAACAATAACTCAATTCACCCCTTGTAGGATTCGGGTCAGTTCGGCAGTGTGAATAAGTAAACCGCAGTTGATACTCTATCGGTTCATTAATTGTTATGCATGAAGCCAGTGACCCCAAAGTGAATGACTTTGATCGTTAGGCAGGTAATGCCTGCGTAATTTTGATTGTTAGCACGTGTCGCACTAATGATGGAAGCAAAAGTATAGACATGGAGTGTGTTTGTATCTGTGTCCATTCGTCGTTGTGGTACTGTGTATTATTGACTGCGTGTAATCCCGGATGAATGTTGGTGAACTGGTGTTCGAGTAGGTCATCTGCTCACGCTGGGTCCAGCTATGGACAACTAATTTCTCGGATTGGATACAGTCTCAAAGATAATCAGGATCACAGTAACCTAAAGGAAACCTTCAACAGAATAATTTTTTACGCACTGCTGTACTGAGATCAACGGCAGTATTGCAGGCGGCCAAGAAAAGAGGCCATCATTGGAATCTTTGAAAACTCATCCGCCCCAATCCACAGAATACAATAAGAAATTCTGAATTTGAGTGGTTCCTGTAATCTTGTAAGTTCTCTTGGCATATGATGTGCAAGCAGTATGTGTGTCAATTGCATTGATCCTTGCAGCGTCACCGACAAAGGCTAGAGGAGTGTTGAGGTCTTTATAAAACCAAACTTGCCTCCTGGACCTTCAATGGCCCTGAATTCAATGTAAATTTACATTCCTAATCTTTTGCCTTTTCACCAGTCTCCTATCTTACAGTATAAGAATTAGCCCCATCAGAATCCATCGATGATGAAAGCTGAATATCCACAGTAACGTACAAACTAAGGAGCACAAACATACGATTGAAACTTCGAACTAGATAAAACTCTGCAGCAAGAATAATAGGATCACAGGTTCTGTATCAAATGTTCTAGCTACTTTCCATCTGAACAAACGAGGGTTTTGAGAAACTCTTCTCGAGTTGCACTTCGGATTGGAGGGGTACGGCCTTAGTCTGCGGGGTTTTAGTAAGCTGGATCCAAACGGGGCTTGGAGTTAATCAAAAGATTGATGCGCCGTGTGATGTGCTACATAGAAGTATGCACCTCAGCAACACAGCATTATTTCTACAGTTAGCAGGTGGGATCGGCTCCATTAGTTCGATCTTAGACCGTCTGAGTGTAAAGGACTGTTTTGTGGCTTGCAAATTGAATGTAAGTAGCAAGTGTTGAGAATCTATTGACCCAATCGATTTTAAGGCCCTTGAGCATTCACTGATTCATTAACAGGTTGGGCAGAGCGGCTGCACCTGCGTAGGTATTGATCGTCGAGACTGAAGCACTCTCGGTGGTTCTGTCGCGCTTGATTCCGTCGACCGAACGTTGGCCCCGGTCCCGAATCTGACTAGCACAGAATAAGGGCGGATGGGTTCCTCAATCCATTACAGCCGTCCCAGTTGAGCTACTAACGGAAAAGAGAACTTACTATCTCTACCTCTACAAAGAATATCGTGTAGCTGAAAATATTTCACTCAAGTTGGTTGTCTCCTATCTAAGATAGAAGTGAAATTTCACTCCAAAAGAGAAATATTCACGGGTCCCTATTACCACTTCCGTTCCAAAGGCTTTGGATGACAGTTCGTCTGTCGTATTATCTATCTAATTCAGTGGGCGAAGTGCTCTGAAGACCGCTCGATTTCTTTTCGTATTTTCCGCGTAATTCCGTTCCCGGCCGACCTTGAATGGAAATCTGTTTGGTACACATAAAACTGCAAAGGGTGAACAAAGTACTTTGAAAACCAGTTCGGATGGATGGTGAGAAACCTCATTCTGGGAACTACAGTTTGTCTGTGAACAATTGATGACACGAAACTACCAGTTAAACATTTCACGTGCCAAATCTAGTTCCTCTCATTCTGCGGTAATTTCCTTCTGTGTCATACCCACAGCATGGAAAAGTTCGTGGTCACCACATGATATGCACTTTTGGTAAAACGTTGTTTCATCCCTCACAATGTAATGAGAGATGTAACAGCGAAAGCGACGGACACGATTAAAAGCATCTTCCAGTCGAGTGACACGAGGCCTGAGGTCAGAATGTTAGCTTGAGTGCATTTCATACAAAAGGCATCGCATTTCCTGAAATCACTTTCTTTTATCTGTTTCAACCTGGTAGTATGTTCCGCATACCCATGGATGGAAGCACTCGACCGTTTCGCGGTTATTGCTACTCCTGTCCAAACATCCTTTCTTAGGTTCTTACTAGAATCGCATTTGAATCGTAAGGAGCGTGAATAGATGATAAGTTCATTTAAGAATCAAATGAGGATTCGTGGGAGGATTTTCGTCGGTCAGGCAAAACTAACTTTCAGAAAGGGGACACAAGGCCCGTAAGCATTGGTCTTTATTATCAGTAGTATGTTCCGCACACTGTTTTCCATCCTTTTTGGAGCTGCATACATCATATTATGAATTCTTGTTCACCTTTTGTCTAATTGATCCCATCTTCCAAAATTTTTGCTGTACTTGCATGAATACGAATCAGTGAGACCGGATTTGTTCGACAGCCAGTATTCTTGCAAGTTAAACTTCCCCTCAAATCAGGTCTGTCCCTTTTGTGAATCGAGTGAGACTACTGAGACTTTTAGTTGATAACCACATACATTTCTGGTTACTGCGACGGTGCAGCAACCCGTCAACACAACCACTTTTTTATTCTTCACTGGGCGGCAGTTATTTTGAGTAAAGTTATACGAAAAGATGACTGAGGAAGTGGTGCAGATTGGCGAAAATTGCAGACAGCGAAACATTACCGTGGTGAGCTAGCTGCGAATAAGTGTTAGATAAATCAATACACATACAGTTAATCTTACGGTATCATAGACACGTGAATCACGATAAAAAGGATTTCACTTCACAACTCTTCTGTGGAGGTAGCGAAAATAGTATGGTTCATAAATGAGATGGAATTTATACTAATGAATGGGCCCTGCTTACTTTCGCTGTTCTGTTGGGTAAGCAAACGCATGCATTCGCTCACCATTAAAATAAACAAAATGTAGCCGAATGCCAAGTGATAATTATTGTACCATTTGGGTTAATTTGACGATACCTGTTACAAACATTGATCGACTTGAATTAAAATTATGAGTAACATGTGTTTTATTACTTTTCTGATTGTGGAACTGCGAGTAGGTAGCTACGGTGTATCCATCAACCTAATGCCCCAGTATTTCGATTTCGTCAGTTCTCACTCTATTTGCGATTCCCCTTGTTTTCAACCAGCGTTGTTCATTTAATCATATTACAGCATATATTATTATGTATATATATATACATAAGTCAGTAGTATGCACATGAGCAAACAGTGTCTCGAAAGCATAAGACCGGTTTTGCGGATACTGTCGTTCATCAAGAATGCGTGCCCGGTATTCCCGCGCCGATTCTTCTATATACTTGGTCACTCCGGGCATAAGTTTTCATCAGAATCTTGTTTGTATGACAGCAGTGTGAACGGATCAGGAATCCATTTTTGGAATTACAGTTGTGATCGTTAGTTGTCCTGTCATACAAAACAAGATTTTGCTGAGAATCTACAATCAGTATTCAAGTATGTAGATGAGTTGACACGAGGGTACCGGGCATGCATACCTGAAGGGTGGCAATAACCGCGAAACCGGTCTTATGTTTCTGGGACTCTGATTATTCATATACATATTACTGACTAAAAATGTACCATCTTGCGCTTCCAAGCCCATCGTTCTGCAGGCTGGCAGTGGCTAATCCACACAGGACAACTAGCGATCACAGTTGTGATCCCAAAATGGGTTCCCGATCCATTCACTGTCCTGTTATACAAATAAGATTCTGGTGAGAATATATATATATATACCAGATTATGTACCGACTGGAAGTGGGACCGTGGGTAATACGATGGAGTGGACTGGGGTGCATGGAATGCCCCCGTCTATTAACCATCCGTAACATAAGGAACAATGGAAATAAATACATTGTTTTTCGGTTTAGTGACACCCAAAATTGAGGCGTGATGAATCTATATAGTAACCGCAGTTCATTCTATTCCGTCCGTAGGATCACTGAATTAATGTTCACCGAGTCAGCCGACCGAGACTCAAGTAACTTAGGATGTCGGGAGTCAACTGCATCTTGATCACTGTGCCCATGATGATGTAACTCTTATCGGGCTGTGGGATACCTTGACAGGTTTGTCAGCCTGTGAAAACCATGCATTGTCATCTTCTGTGGGTCAGATAGTTGGGGATTTTCGTCTACGCCGCTCACCTAACTGATTCCACTGTTGCTAGTCAGAAAAAGGTTCCCCAGTGAAAACTGCTCAGACATTCATTACAAGAGCAGTCAATTCATTTTGTCTTCGCAAACGAACGGGAAATGATACGTGGTGTGAGACACATCATTGGATAACAGTCGAAGTCACCGATTTTACCGAAACGCTCATCGGTGTCCACAGCTGACAGGGATTTATGAGAGATCCGATAGGTGGAATTTCAAAGGCACTTATATATCTTAGACTAGCCTGTATGCGTGGTCACTCGATAAGTGGAATACATCACAGGTTCAGATCGGACTGAAGTCCCACGTTCCCAGCTGTGAAGTTTCAGCTTTGGATGGTGTCCTCGAAAGATAAAACGGGACGAACTAGGATATAGGAAAAATCCACGAGAACTTAGTTAAAAAGTCACCCGTTGGGGTAAAAACAATAAACGGTTCCTTGACATCGCGTAGTTTTATTCGATTACACAATAACACCACTGTACACTTTTCTAAAAAGAATTCCGGAGCTATGACATTTTGTCACTCTACGCAACTGAGTCAAAATGCTGAATTCATCAAATTATAAAGATATTCTTATTAGGGTTAAACTGTTACTTCAGAACCTGAATCATGTAAACTGTGTGCGGAAGAGTAATGCGTATTCACTTATTTTTACTATTAATTTAATAACATCAGAAACATATCCGAGAACAAACTGTCTTTTTTGTCGTAATATAACCCATCAGGATAACACGCCCGGCATATGTCTATTCGGATTTAGAGCGCAATAGATAAAGAAAATAAGGTCTGCATTGCGAGCATCTGAAATTTCGTTTCATTCCGCTTGTGGGCACTTATCACTACCTTATTCGCGTTTGGTGGAAACCATGCGATGACCTTCAAGTCTAACCGCCCGAGAATTACCGCATAGCACAGTGAGGAAACAATTTGGCAAGCCATTTCTTTCGTCTCATATCCGTCCCGTAATGTCACTAGGGTTGAAAGACAGTTCCCCCGACTCCGTAGCCCCGTTCTGTATCTGTTAATTCGTAAGTCTCTGCAGAGTGATGTACGTTAGTTGCACGACCAGGGCATGTTTGAACGCATTGGTGAACTGTACTATGCGTGGCTAGGCTCTCGAACAACTAAACACTCAATGGCGCAGTGGCTTCATATCCAACACAGACTAATCACGCCGGGAATGTGAATCGAGCATTTCATGCCCTGTAAAAGGTCCGGAGTCCGTGGTCTAAGTTGAGAGGGTGCCGTGAAGCAAGCAGCGCGCAAGCTGTCACGATCATTCTTCAAAATCCAACACAAATCGCTCAGAAAGTATTTATGGGGGCTCTTCAACTTCCCTGGCCCATTCTCCGTCCAAAGCTGGCCTTAGACCATACATCAATTGACACAACTAATTTGTTTCACTAACCACTTGAGCACATGCCCTCCCCATCCGTTGACCGAAGCACTGGTATATCGGTTATGCACGGAAGACCGCCGATACATTCCTCATTAATTTAGTCTAACAAATCCAACATATCAAAAGTTTAATAATGTATTGTAGGAGTGAGTGAGTACCAGCCTGATCACCTCTCGATATGCTGGTTTACTGGGACCTACTCGTAATAAGGGAGAGTAACCGTTTCGTCTTGTTTGGGGCTTTCAGCTGTGGAATGCGACAAGCGGCAAGATGTTCCAAACATCTGCAGTGGTTGATTTTGCAACAGTGCTCTTTTCACTACGATTATTACTATAATCGATAATGGCAACAACGTCAGTGTTGCCACTAGCCATAGTGGAAGTGCTGGTAGTCGCAGCCTTAGGACCAGGATGACAGCGCACAAGTGGAAGAGTTGAATTAAGTGTTGATGATGCAGTTCAGTTCAGTTCAGTTCAGTTCAGTTCAGTTCAGTTCAGTTCAGTTCAGTTAGTTTCAGTTTCAGTTTCGTTCCAGTTAGTTAGTTACAGTTGTTCAGTTCCAATTCCATTTCCCCAATTTACAGTTCGTTCAGTTCCAGTTCAAGTTAGTTCAGTTTCAGTTCAGTTCAGTTTTCAGTTCCATTCAGTTCAGTTAGGTTTCAGTTCAGTTCAGTTCAGTTTCAGTTCAGTTCAGTTTAGTTCAGTAGTTCAGTTCAGTTCGGTGGCCCAGTACCCCCAGCACTAATGTTGCTCTGGCTTGACTATACTACAGCAATATATGCTCAAATAGAAAAAAAGAACGGGAATTAGATGAAATCTATTGCAAGTATGTCAGTGAAGAACCCATTGAAGAATAAAGGTTCCGCATGCGAAGATGCTACTGATTGCAGCTGGACTATATCTATGGTCCACAAGCTGAAACTTCGGGGGATCTCGTAGACCCACTCCGTAGGTGTCTACTCCATTTACACCAGACCAATCCACGGTTAAAGCTTTCATACTTTTATCCATGTAATCGATTGACCACCATCAACCATTTTCCAGTTATTACCTACCTCGAACAGCCGCCTACAGCGAACCAAACAGTCATTCTTTTGGGATGCGAAAGTTGTCTCGACCACCTTGACCTACTCATATTTGGTGCCTGGACCCCAGGACCCGGTAGCTTAAGCCTAAATTGAATTACTTACAGAATTCTCGTGCCATGTTCTACCAATATTATGAAGACAGCAGTGTTCGAATACGAAAAGTATTCGCATATCTTCCCCCAACCGGCATGCCTCGGAGTCGCACGGCTGTGTCGAACCTCACTGTCGCTGTGTGCTTTCGACCTCTGATCGATAACTGCGTGTCACGTCGATGCCAATGATGCCTCAGATTAGTAAATACCGGTCAAGCCCTTGGAATGCTCGAGGACACCTCTTCATCCGTGAGGTATAACCACCCAAGTAACTAAATCTGTGCATGTCACCCAGCTGTTTACTTGCAAGAACAAGGTTCAACTTTGAGCCAATCTAGTTCTGCAACTGCGTTTTGTACTTTTAAGGTGAAAATGGCATCTCAAACTTACCTACACTACCGGTTAGATGATTTAGAAAAACCTGCAACTTACTTGAATCTTCACTCAGTAGTACAACATCGTCTGCATATCTCAAGTCAGACAGATTTTTCTATCACACCCTTCAATGAGCCGTCAAAGAACGTCAAAGAGCGTCAAAGAACTGCACGATCGACTGGAACGAACCCTGGTTTCAAAATGCGAGAGACAGCAACCTTGAGCCTACGAAACATTAAGCGAAGAACCGGCTAGTACAACCCCGACTGAAACGAAACCAGCTTAGTTCTCACGCACAAACCTTTCGCGCCTGCTAGATAGTTCGCGCAGAATAATGCTCGTGAGCAGTTTTGGTGTAGTACTTTCTGAACTAACTTTTCTGTGCTTTCTACATGGGGATCTAACACTCTTCTTGTAAATCGGTACGGTTGCCAATTCCCAATGGTACCGAGGAATCACTTCTCCAACCCAGTCTGATCCTAAGAGATTTGTTTCTTCTGATGTTAACACTTTGACACCATCCTTGAAGATGAATAGGACAGTCCACCTGGTCCAGCTGTATCAGATCCTCTCAGAAAACCTATCTCCCCGATCACCTATATTCCGGATGGAGGACTGGTATTTATCTACACTGGTTCACTTACGAGCATAAGTGGAAGACCACTGTGGCTGTAGGCCAAATAAACTGCTCCCTAAAGTATTCTGCCGGCGCGTCATTGAACACTGATGATGCGGTTACGCTGCTGACCTTAAGAGTAGTGAAATAGCTCGAATCACCGCAATGATTAAAATTCAACTGTTAGTACGACGGATGCAAAAAATTGTTGAACGTCAACCTTCTGAACGGCTGGTACCAAACTAGGAGGTGAGAGTGGGGAGATTGGGGGATGGGGACCACTATTGAAAAAGAAGCAAACAGCACTCCGATGGAATGAGGTTGTTTGGTAAGTAACGAAATCGATCCGATGCATAAACTTTAACAAAGATGAGTGAAATAATTAACCATGTGATATCATCGCTCAACTCACCATAAAGAAACCATGGAAGCACTGTACCGCTGTTTCATCCTTGTTAGAAATCATCAGCAGTGCATATCGACCGCGCCCGAACTGGGCGAAACAGCTGTAGAGTGCTTCCATGGTTTTTTATGGTGAGTTGAGCGATAATATCACATGGTGAATTATTTCATGAAAACATTCAATCTCCTACTACTAAAAAGGATAAGTGAGTTTTCGTCCAGGTTTTGACTGACGCTGAACCAAGAGGACTCAATTGCAGTTAGCATATGTTTGAATCATTAGTCTCTCTCCTCATTAGCATTTACCCATATTCGTCCCCGAAATTCCCAAGTCATTTCCGTTTCTAGTCGTTTTTTAGCCTTTCATAAGGGACTGGTAGCACGGATTAAATTACCGCCTCCATTCTCTCACATGACAAAATAATTCCAACTACCTGGAAACATATTCGTTTACCATGAGAATTCGTTTGTTGTGCCACCCAGTGGATCAAAACACAACTTATTTTGCTCAATTCGGAATAAATTATCAAATCCAACATCTATTTTACGTAAGTATCGACCTAAATCATGGAGGTTTCCCAGAACACAAACAAATATACACATACATACACCGGGGATACTAGTATTTCTTGTGGAATTTGCTTCAAATCCGGTCTGATTGTTGTCAATTTCCCATAAATACGCTGATCATTCACAGATAAAACGAAATTAGTCACTTCAAATAGTCGCTTTATTGATTTACCAATGATATGGCAATCGGTTTAACGTCACTCTCTTGTCAACATACACCATAATAACGTGTGTTTGACAGTCTAAAGTGACAGAATTATCAACCCTTAGTTCTGGTACCTGTCTTCTACCGGGGCTGCTCAACGGTGGGGCGAATGGATTTGAGAAGCAGATCACTGTCAACATCTAAAAGTTTGGAAACAACTCGCATTCGAACTGACTGTGATTTTGGTCAACATTATCGATTGTAACAAACAGTAAGTTTTGGGGTTCATTCGTAGACCATCAATCTGTGAGTTGCTTACCGTTTATTTTACTTCATATCAGCGATTAAGAAAATTTTACGGCAACCATAAAACGTTAGAATTATTGCTTGTAAGTCTACTTAATCATCAGCAAACTTTAGTAAATGCATTTAAAATGGCTGTAAGTAGATCAGTAATTTTTTCACAAATTCAATTGTGAGCTCAAAGTTGTTAGGTTGGCAACAAATCAATTGAAAAGGCTGATGAATTTTACTGTCTTCTAAATCCCAAAGAAACGTGTATACAAGAGTGATTCACGTTAGCAACAGTACTCGGGGTGTTATTAATACTATTTTCGACACCTTTACTAAGTATACGACAAAACACGTCGGTTATAATTTGGTAGTTCCACCCAGTTATAGGCAGGTAGGTTGATGTTGGGACGAGGATTGGAAGATGCGCTGTGTGCGGGCAAACACCACGGTATCGATGGTTTGCTAACTGTCGAACAAACCGAGCATGAAGCCTGCGAGTAATTATGACCTCGGTGACCAATAACCGGTAAGCAATGTATCAGTTGGCTCGTGGCCTTGAATTCCTCGGTATTCCCATCGATGTACCCCGTACTGTGCGCAGACCATTTTACGAATTAACACAGGCAGAACCGAAGTAATCCAAAAATGATGTCAATTGGTTTATGGCCCATAGGCGAATATCCAGATCCATGGGCTCATCGTTGACGCCGTAAATATCCGTCTTGAACATGACAAAGTGTACAATTTTTATTTCATAAATATACTTTCCCCTTTTTCTGGATATGTGTACTTACCATTTTCTTTTGGTTTTTGATCGGAACTTACGATTTATTTCAGCAAAGAAAGTCAAGCAGATCGTGGTTAAAAATGACCGAATTCATTTTTTAGATCGTAATATGAAATGGTAAACAGAAATACATTGATCTCCTTCGATAGAAAAAGCTACAGTGAGAAAGCACGAGGTGAACAAAAATGCTTTCCGAGGCTTGTTCTTACGTCACTAAATCATGGCACAACTGGAAAAGGTACAGGAATTAAATCGGTTGGACAAAAGTTGAGCATAAAGATTAGTCTTCTTACATGTCCAAATCCAAACCGTATGTATGAATGGGTTATTTCAACTGCTGTATGGACTAAGTTTTGCCTTGGGACTGAGAGGGAAAGGAACTGATGAGAAACCACAAATTCTGCTCGCTGCTCACTGTGCTCACGGAGAATTTTCGGACAAAACCTAGACCATAGGAACAACGTTTAAGCAGGTCAACTTTATCCAATAGTCGAGTCCGAGTATGACATTGCTTCGTTTGTAACTTGGCCACAAAAAGCAAATTTTCTCTCATTCCTACCCTTTTAGTGGGATTAAAGGTCGCTCCTGGGTGCTGGTGACTAGTGCAGATAATGCCCATTCCCCAATGTAAATATCAGGTGCCACCATCTAGACGTTTTGGGTCAATCGCATACGCTTCCGTTGGGTTGAAATTAGAGTAACAGTTAGTCTTACAATATCTTCACACATTACTCACTATCTTCGATGACTTGTTTGCGGGCGAAATCGCTGCGTACTAGATGCACTTTCCTTCCTAGTTCATTTTGTAGGCAATTCCTTCAAAGGAAGACCGGAAAATACTAAAACTCCTAGGTTGTCCACCAGGTGTGACCCATTCCCCTTCACTCGACAAACTGCAGTTATTTGATTGCCCAGTGACTACTCCCGGAGTCATTAAAATTTCACACTGGAAGAAGGACTGTCGCCAGCGTCACTCAGTATATCCAGGGTATTGCAAGGTGATGTTCTGTCACCTTTTCTTTCTACAGCTAACACCTGTGACTTGTTAGTTAACCTCGTTGATAATGCCATTTCTACATCTATTTTTAACCAAGTAGAAACTACTATATCATACACCACTATCATCTCGAACATCATAACCTGTCCCTTATCAGTCGGCTATAATTTTAACCTCGACAAATATATCGAGTGTTTATTTATTTCCAATCCCCCATGTCTCCATCCCACGACGCATGCACTGAAGTCAGGCATATGAAGTAGTCGAGTGACACTCATGACAGCATTCTTCGACGGTCTTTTCAAACCCAAACTGTTGCCAGCAAGCTACAATATCTTTATTTCCAAATAAGAAAGTTGGGCTAGTTTTATTCAACTAAAAGAGTGACAGCTAGCTTTGTTGAATACCGTGTTTCCCTTGTTCTGTTTTGTTGCTCTTCTGCGGTTTTCTCTTGCAAGTTTGTCATTCGAATTAGAAGAGGCTGCTATGAATTAAGGTACCCCTGGTAGCCGAAAAGTCAACCAGAAACAGCGTCTACTGACAACACTGATGGTGGCTTTTGAAAAATGAAGTATACAAAACAACATCGCATAGAGAACTGCCTTTTCGACATTCTCCCGAACCGGTTCATATTGGCAAACTATGGTAAAGCCTGGTTGAAATTCGCAGATAAATTCTTCCCGGACAATATTAACCTATTACATATCGTTTTTTCTGCATGCAAGTCCCACTTCACCATGAGATCCGCATACCACTTGGTCTCATATCATTAATCCGCATACGGGACTTCGTTGATGCCATACCTCGCCCGAATTCTGACGGACAGAATAAGGATCAATATCAGGCTTTTGAATTCGATCGATGCTTGACAAATGCCAAACTATGTACAGCCACCTAATGTGAAATTCTTTTCCTCATTTTTTTTAAACATTGTTACAACGGTGATGTCCTTGTCTATTTACTATTTTTACTCGTCAAAAGCTTATGTACAAATTGTTAAAGATGAAATATAAGCACAATTGTAAATTTGTCGTACTGACTAGCCCCGTCACTTGAAATGGTAATTCTAGGTTTTGAAATATCAAAACCAGGATACAACGTGTACGAGAGCCCGCATCTTTCCATTTTAAATTGGACTTATCAAAAAAAAAACGATGGAGAGAGCAAGAGAGGCAGAACCAAACTCAGATCGTGCTACTTGGTCTCTTTTACACGGCAACTAACTTCAAAGTATATTATTCCCTCTCCTTTGCCTTAAAAATTATTTTACGAATCATTGGCAATGAAGTTGCAGCCCATAGTATTGGAGAAAATTTCGAGCGAATTTGGAATGGAATTTTTCGTTTTAACCGGATCGACTTCCATGTTTACATGTTGACTGGACCATCTGTTCCTGTGTGCATTGTTTAACTGATCGTCTCATCTAAACTTGATGATGGTGGACACCAGCTGTTACCCTTGGTAAGTGAAAATGAGACAACCAGAAAAATCACCTGTGTTTTGGACAGCATTTTGGCATGATTACGAGGGGATGAAAACGGTTCTAATCCATGTGACTCAGCATTGATAATAATTATTGCAATTGATGTTTGAAATTATTCCGGGAATAGGATCAAAACTGGTACACACGGGGTACGATGACTTACAGGCGATAGTAGTATCCTGACGAGGATGAGACCGTTGGAATGTTGAACTGAAACGAAGAGAATATGAATTGTGGTTAGTATATTTTGATAGCTACTGCCGATGCATGCGCCTTAGTGCCTGCAACAACACTCCCGCACGTGCCTGTGTCAATGTGTGTTTGTGTGTTTACGTCAGGAGTGCATCACGCTTTTCGTATATTTGCTTTCGAACCTCTGTCAGTGTATCTTTGTATGTCTGTGTGTTCATATGGTTATCGCGCAAATAACAAGGCAGTAATTAAACTACTGTCAGTAAGTGAGATTTGAGCTCAATCTTTATGGTTTAATCCGCCTACTCGCATCTATCCATAACCAAAAGCGCGTACAGATACAAAACGCTGTATACATACACACACAGACATACAAAAACATCACATCAATTGGAATTTTGATCGCAATGCTTGTCAGATTTCAGCTTTTGCTACAGCCTTGCTTACGCGAATGCTATTGGTGTTGAACTTGTAACAATTTCAGTGACATCACGTCACCTGATCAGATTGTACGATCGGATCTTATATGTGCGCGAAAATAAAACAAACTATCAAAAGAGTAGGCTAATCAGCAGGCCGAACGCTTCTATCTCACCTGCTGGTTCCAAACTCCAAAAGTGCCAAGTCAGTCGCTGTAGTGCGGCAAAGACGAGTACCCTTTCACAAGTGCACCGAAACACAGCATACGTGACCGAAGAAAATTTTCGCCCACTACAGATATCAGTCAGCAAAATTAGGCTTATCACTTGTTACCAGGGGATTACTCACCTAGATCTATGACCGTGTTGCTGAGTTTGATATGAACTAGTTGTCGTGGACATAAACTGCTGCTGCTGTTGTTGAAGTTGATGAACTGGACCAGGTGAGCGGGACTGCGGTAGACGGGAGGGTGACAAACGACTCGACAATTCCTCATGGTGTGTCGTACTGCGTCTTTCATCAACCAGACTGATTGCACGACGAAGTTGGGCCAATTCCTGTCTGGCTGAATTCAGTTCCGACTCCAACAGCTGCTCTCTTCTGCTGGGACCTTGACCATTTACCAGGAGAGATGTTGGTCCTTGTGCTGTCTGGAAAATACACAAGGCCGTCGATAATGTTTTCATTTGAGAGAATGTTTTACTAAAGTAGTATGGAACAAACTGCAAAAAGAACCAATGGAATATACAAGGCAAAAATCAACGAGAATATTTCATGAAGAAAAGATTGTGGAATCAGTAACTAATTTGGTTGAGACAGAGGGATGATTTTTTCACTTTACTGCTTAGAACTGGCAACCATTGAAATATTCGCAACCAATTAAACTGAGGAAATGGAAAGCTTGTAACTGTAACGAGGAAAGAGAGGTGCGAATAAAATAACCCCTTGGAGAATTCCAGACGGACGTGGTCCTAATCCTACCGAAAGAGTGCAGCTACAGAAGACATTAAAATCATCAGAGTTAGCACTATTTTAGTGGGGAGCCTGAAGAAGACTACGAAGGTTGAAGAAGCCAAAGACGCTGCAGTGGCCCATAACAATGCATTACTATCCATGAACTACCGTAGAAGTAGAAAAATGTGAGAACAGTAAGGAAAAACCAAGATCCCTGAATTATGGGCAGATGTAAACGAAGCATTAGACGCACAAAAACATAGAGGATTCAACGAATACACGCAAGGGTTCAAACGGTCGCGGGAATAAATTTTGTAAACAGTGCATTTTGCTGGTGAGTGAATGAGTCTTTCTAACCAGTGAAAAGTAATTTGTACGGAAAATCTCCCGAAAAATCATTTTCCCACGACTCCTATGGGCCACAAATGAGAAAACTATAATAACAATAAGGCGTGCCGTTTCTTCTGCAGAACGCGATCGGAAGCGAGACCAGCAAGGAAAATTAGTTATTTTAATGGCCTGACTACTTCTTCACACTCCGTGATTCGCATTGGTCGGTTTCCGATAAACAGATGGTAAAACATAACACCGTTCTCCCACTTGACTAATAGGGTTGTTAATCATTCGTTGCAGGTTTGGCATACGTTCCATAGCCTATCAGAAGGACAGGTGGGCAGACTATCATGTAACTGCAAACCAGCGTCATAGAATCACATTTCACTTGCACTAACGTGCTCTGGTTTCGACTACTACCTCACAGCATCATCTGCTCAAATAGAAAAAAAGAACGGGAATTAATGAAAAATCTATTGCAAAATATTCAGTCGAAGAACCACATTGAAGAATAAAGGTTCCGCATGCAAGAATGCTACTGATTGCAGCACTGAGACATATCATCTATGGTCCACAACTGAAACTTCGGGGGATCTCGTAGACCCCAACTCGGTAGGTAGTCTAACTCCAATTACACCAGACAATCCACCGGTTAAAGCTTTCATACTTTTATCCATGTAATCGATTGACCACCATCAACCATTTTCCAGTTATTACCTACCTCGAACAGCCGCCTACAGCGAACCAAACAGTCATTCTTTTGGGATGCGAAAGTTGTCTCAACCACCTTGACCTACTCATATTTGGTGCCTGTTCTAAAGACTGGACCCCAGGACCCGGTAGCTTAAGCCTAAATTGAATTACTTACAGAATTCTCGTGCCATGTTCTACCAATATTATGAAGACAGCAGTGTTCGAATACGAAAAGTATTCGCATATCTCCCCTCAGCGGCCATTTTTTAACCGTAGAGCAAATAGAATCATGCATGTCTTTAGCTCGGGTGCGGCGAGGAGCTGACGCACGATGAACTTCTGTCTGACAAAAAAGCGCCCCGTTAAACTGTGATTCAAATAATTGAACTGTTAAAGGTGGGTGTACAGAAGGCAGCGAATTACATTAGGACGTGATATCTTTTACTCATACGTTGGTGATATCCTCGTCGTGAAGGCAACAGCGATGCTGGTGGGTTATTTAAAACCGAACTAACCCTAATAGCGACTCGACGCGCCACCAAGAACAAACTAACCAAATTTCTTTTTTTTGACAACGATATACCTGGGTATTAGGACAAATCGACTAGGATACATGAATTGTTTGGACGATGAGCACTGTTCCCAAAATAGTTTTGGTTCGCGTAGTTACCGCTACGTGGATCACTCCGATAAAGTATATGATCAATTGTGATGCCTGTTGTTTCGCGGGCCACGTGCAGTATAGTTTCACTCGTGGGCATGACAGTTCAGCAATGAAGTCTAATAGATGGCCAACAGGAAAACGCAAAATCTGAGGGATCAAGTTTAGTCAGAAGTTGAGCATCTTCTTAAAACTGTCATTCGCAGATGATAATGCCAATGAGGACTGATAAGTAAGCGCCTGAATTCGGGAATTAATGGCGTTGAGCATGCAGTTCACTGACACATTGTTTTCCTAATCAGAATCATGTCAATTTTATCAGTAAAAAGGTCCATCCCTTTGCACTAGGTAATACTGCGACTGCAGTCTCATTTTTGTAGGACCTTTCGTTTATATACTACCTATAAATTAGAAACTAGACCAACGACCTTGTGTAGTCCTGCTGATGGTTGGTTCAGTCTCACCAGGGAATAAATTGCCATATGATTCTCATGTGGACACAGCATTCGAGTTATATCCTAGCACAAAAACACTTAGGGATTGTTTGAGTATATACAAGAGATTATAGGGTACGCATGCCTGGGTAGTGATAATAATAAACTAGTCGTTCATTCTGCCCCTCGACTGCAAGCTTCTCGCGAAGTGAAAGGTAAGTAACTTTAAAAAACAGCCGACATTCAAAAAAAATAGTGCTGAGTTTCATGGATAGACAGCGGTCCGTTCACCAGAGCAACACTTACTTCGGCCGTTCCACATTCCGGATCAATTGTTAAATGGACTTGGCTCAATTGGCGTGGACCCATCGGAGGACGTTGTTTCAGAGTGGTCGTGTAAATTGAATGATGCCTTTGTGATGGGACTGGAGAATACAACGATCTGTATGACGGATACTGATTAGCCGGTCTGTTTAGGCTGTCTATGCGTCTTTCAGTGTGATAGGAAGATTGCTTCAGGTAATTGTAACTGCCCGGTTGTGAACTGAATGCGGTACCACTGTAGGTGAATGGACCTCGATCCTCATTCCCATAAGTTCCGATAGTCGAAGCTGAGCGGGTGGTGTGGAAGCGTGATTCACTGTGGCGCTGCTGTTGTTGCTGATGGAGATAGCCCGTCTGATGCACGGGCGGAGTGGAACCTCTGGGGTAACTGGACGTGCTGTGAGGTTTCGGGGAATAGTAATGCGTGGTTGTGGTAGATTGGGACCCGATTGGAGGAAGGCCTGAGGCCATGTTCATACTGGTCAGCCGCAGCTCTTCCAGCAGTCGGTCTAGTTCCTGAGTCCCAGCCATGAAGTTGAGTTTACGGGCGGCTTCAAGAAGATCTTCCGTGTAATGGAAAGTGGGGACAGATGCTGCCGGGTGTCGGAAAATTAGGCAGAGAAGTCGAAATTTACAAATCACAATAGCCATGTAATTGCAAAGATCTAAATTTGGTCAAGGGATGAAAATCCCTAAAACTGAAAAAGTATTCGTATTCTTTCTTCAGCCTTGAAAAATTGACACCTTTCGATGAATTTGAGACATTGGTAAGTTGTCCTCGTATCAGAAAGTAAATTTTGTTCACGCATTACTCGATAACCTGGCGATTTCCGGAAATTCAAATTCGGACAAACGCCCATTAGATATAGCAATCATGTTTTCCTAAACAACTGAAATGACGGTAATGATAAATGTTTTGTCCTGTTGAGATAAACAACTAACGTTGAAAATTAAGTCATCCAGGAACGTATCAATCAGATTTCAAAAGAAGCATTTTCATTCGAATAGCGAGGGTTGGAGGATGCGAAAACTCTGGCAATTAGGTTGAACAAGGAGTACAATGACAGTCAAAAACGATCCACTATGAGGAAAAAGGAAGCTTTTTGGAAATGCATTGCCGATCGACTAACGATGATTAAGTGGTCAAAATCGTGGCATCTCAACCCGAAAATTTCGACCTCGGACACCCTCACCGCCGGTGATCTTCCCAGCTCGACGACCCTCTGTTGCCCACAAATACCTTCCAAAAAACGATGCACTTTGTTGTTTCGTTATTGATGAAAGCAAAATTTAAAGGGCAAGACGATGAGAGAATAAAAACAGTTTCTTGTTGATAAATTTTCTATCGTCGAGGTCGACTGATGCGATATTGATGGGTTGAATACTCCTGCCCATTACCAGTGGTCAAATGATGCGGTCTAATGAAGAAAAACTACTAAACTAAGGGAAGATATATGCCTAGCTAGGCGACTGACCACGCATTCCAAGTGTTGGCAAGTTCTTAAGTGATGAGAACACAGATGCTTTGCCTCCGCAAAATTAAGTGACACGCAACGTGACAGGTGGACATTTCGTATGATCGCTCTGTGAATACGACACGACGGTTAAAGTTACCATTTATCAGTCTTCTGTTGACCGCGGTCCTCTTTCTCGAAAATGATGCAACTTGTCACGTCAAGAACAACAGAAGAAAAACTTATAAGACGTAAGTTCATGTATCCGGATATCCGATAATGACCTGATCACTATGAAGTAGAATTACCAAACGAAAAATAAACAAGAGATTGACTGGGATTATTGTGGAATCTTTTGGTTCCGGTAGAGGTAAGAAGTAATTGGAACCACAGGGACGTTTATGGGACATTTCATCGCCCGGCCTTCTTTTTCAGACAGACTGCGAGAATAAATACAGTGTGAACCTGGACCAGAGAATAGTGAACCGACCTTCTTGAAGATCAAAAGAAGCTGCTTTTCGGTGCTGTTCGTTTGCCATTTTTATTATTTTGTAACACAATTATTCAGTAGCAGTTAGAAAGGTGATCGAACGGGAACACTCACGGTGGGTGTGAGGTTCGTAAGCAAGAGGAATTTTTGTGCATGTTTAATCACTATTCTACGTAATCGTAAGTACCACAAGTGTTGCATTTAGTTATCTGACCTCACTTTAGGGATAGAAACCATTCGCCGCTAGAGTACGTAGTAAGGTTTTGCGCGAACAAGAGTGAATGCCCCGGGTTACTTGACATATCCTGACAAATTCACTTTTGCCGCTGTGGATGATCAGAAATTTTGGGGATAGAAAGGTTGTACAATCTGGTATTCACTGTGAGCCGTAATAATAAAAGGAGTTCACATTGGGGACCTTTATTTGGTCAGTTTTCATATGAAAGTGCTTTATATGCACAATTTGGGTCTCATTTTTCGTCGTGACACTAGCAAGGCACAATTTTTCGGTCGACATTTATGTTCTAAGGGATTTAACAGTGATGCTATTAGTACATTATTAGATGGGTTGAGATCGTTGAGAAGCAACGAGGACAACTAGATTCGTAGTCTTAAGGGAATCTAATACATGATCACGTGTATTCGTCAATAATCTCGATTTCACGACAAAATATACGGGAATGAATTGAGTTAATGTACCAGCAAAAGTGGACTTTGGAGACAAGCGGGAAGTTCATGGGCTGGGGAAATGTTTGCTAATTTGCCTGCTGACAAGTGTAAGAGTAGTCCAACGCGGAATGCAGATTAAAAGGCCATCGCAAAATTTAAGGGACATGACAGATGAGTTTTTCCTGTGTGAGCATAGTGCAATTCATCTCAGCACGCTTCAATTCGAGTTTCATGGAGTTCTGAGGTCTACGGTAAAACATACTTAAGCTGGGGAAGGGTGCTAAGTGTGTCTCGATCACCCCGATCACTGCGATTAAGAACACCAGTGTTGGTAGGCCGAATTCAATTCGAAATACCAAATTCAATCCGACATTCGGTTTACGGTCATTCACTGCCGATTCACACGCCAGCCGAAACTCAACGAGGATGCACTACTTCTGAATCCTATTAAGTTAGATGGTGCAGTTGTACGGTGTTTCAATGATTTCAGTGGAAAGTCGGTGCCTGGTTAGATCACACAAATTCAGATTCATGACTAGGTACTAACTTTATTGTACGGACAGTTTCTAACCCAACATCACATGAGATGTACTCGTTGCATCCAATATATAATTGGTTACATATAAACGTTTTCATACAGACGCTATTCAACTATGTACCTTCCATTCGCTGATTTGGGAACGCAGAGTTTTAGCCTGGAAGTTAAACCCCTGAGAGAAACAGCCGGTTAGGGAACGGGCTATTTGCCACTAGCAATCTAATGCCAAGTTTGGTGGTCATTATTCTATCGCTGGTAAAGTACAAACAATGATAACATCAAAGCCCATACGCGAGAAGCTAATGAAAAATTTTCTTAGTACTTATTTTTGTTGTTTGTCCTGGAACTGTGCCCGGCCTATAACAAAGATGGAATCATTCGATGTTTCCACGGTCGATAGGAAAAAATTACGAGGTCTCTTTCTCACGAACAAAGCTCGGAAACACCACACCTTTTGCACCTAAAACTACTCACGATGGAAAGATTATGCGCATGAGGTATACTAAAAGCCCTGTCGTAGACCGCAACACATTTGGCGGTGCTCGAAAAAGCGACATATCACGGACAAAATTTCGTGCACGAAATTCCTCGCGAAAATGTGTGTAAACCAAATAAGGACAGGCATATCCCAATTGACAATTTTCACTTGCAAGCTTTTTTATATCGTGCCAGTGATCGAGGAGAACTGAATTTTTCCAAATGCCAGTTGGAATAAGCGTGCATTGTAACAATTTCCCCTTGATTCAGAATACGTCAATCCTTTTGCAGAAAAGCTATGTACCTATGCACATATATATGTATGTATGTACGAATGTATGCATATATGCATGTATTGATGTATGTATGTATTGATGCATGCATGCGTGTGTGTACGAAACGGCAATCTGCGGGACAGCAACTAAGCGATTCTGGTGTATTGCAAAAGAACTACTTTGCACAGAGTCAAATAAACTCAAGTTCAAATGCACAATTGAGAGATTTCATGAATTCCAAATTTAAAGACCGATGCTCGAGGAATGAAATTGTTGTGAATTTTTGGTCTTCAGTCAATATGGCTATTCGGATTTGCTAATCGATAAACTGGCATGTACCGGATATCGCAAAGGTCGTTTAGGTCATGTTTACCACATCTACCATGCACACTCGGTTTATTTTTGGTTCTAATGCGGATTTCTTTTTGTGGGAATGAACTCGAAACAAATCATCACATCGAAATGTGAAATTCACTGTGGTTGAACTGTCGATTGGTTCAAGTCGGTAGCACTTTGGAGCACAAATTCGATACCGTAACCCTAACAATGTGCACTCTAGTGTCCGAAGGGCTTCTTCCAAAAGCTTTCTATTTAAAGGTAAGAGAAAATCCTTGTTGTTTGCTTTTTTTGTTCACTTCGTCCCTAATTAGTCAGGATAACAAGACAGCAGTCAAACTTAGATCAAATCAGTGCGCGCTTCGTCGTTGTTGAAACTGAACTGAAACTGATATAGGTCACATTCTCGAAAACAGTGCAAAAACTAGTTCCAAGTTGACTGGCTAACTTCGTTACGGTCCGGTAAGGTTTCAGCTGAGAAAACAGAAAACATCCAACCGGCCAACAGTGGTATTTTGTTAACCCGCATTGTATAACACCTTGATCAGTTGCCGACTGGGTTGATTAGTCTCGGATGGAACCAAACAAGCCAAATCTGATCAAAGGTTTCCGCGGTTGTTGATCGGTAACAGTAACTGCCGAAAAGTACAATACGGCTGGTAAATTTGAATGTGATTTTCCAGAAATAAAAAACAATGCTATTGCTAACGTTATTTGAACTTCTGGTGTGCCTGACCAAATTGTTTCTCCTCCCGCATGCTAAAATGACCGACTGTCTCGGTTTGTGTGAGCCGCAGATGTGAATGGGGGTATAAACATTCGGATACAGCACCTTCTATAGACCATGCGAATTCCCGAAAAATTGTAAATGTTTGACCCGAAGAGTAGGAATGTTGCAGTCACGGGACTCAAATGTCACCAAGCATGGTTAACGGAGTAGGCGATTCCGACTAATTTTTCATATATTTACATACGGAATTTTCCTCGAGAAAAAAGACGAATCCTTCACTTGTCAAATGGACCAACGAAAAAACCTAGTTATGAAAAGCTTGATAATTTGATTCACTGGGGAGGAAAAAATTCTTTTGACTTACTTCATCCTTGGATAGTGAATACTGTTTTAGCTAAAACATCTTTACTCGCCTGCAAGAACGAATTCAGTGAAAAAATTAGGATCAACATTGAGTACCGTTCACACCGCACAGTATGAATACGAGTAAGTTGCGGGTATCGGCGTTGGCAAAATTTTAGGTCTACTTCTGGTCAGCTGTGTATCGAAAGTCGATGCAGTCGTGGGAAGCACTACTTGGTGATGTCGTTTGCAGTCCACCCTAGTAAACGTTTTCAAAATGACCGGGCTCAAGGGCACCAAAAGACTTTGTAACCACACTTTTCACGTACCAAATTACTTCGCAAATTATTTCGTGACCAAATCACCAGCAGCTAATGTGGTAAACAAAACGACAAGAGATCGAAAAATGCTAGTCTGATAACAGTGAGATGTGGGTGAAAGCAGGGTTTCCGTGATTGAAATCAGTTTCTGGTTACAATATATGCTGGACCGGGAACGGATTGCCGATGCTCACTCAGGCCAACAGGGTTAAGCTTGTCACAATCCACCGAATACATGCTTTGTGGCTTCGACTGGAATGAATGATCAAACTGCGGTAAGCGTACCATTGGAATGTATATGGAAATGAAAATAGAAAACAGGACATTATATACATCTTCGAAGAGCTGTTCCAGGTGATGGATGCATCACAGACACTTGAATTTGCCACTCGCACAAATTGTAATCGTTCCTCACTTCTTGAGAACGAATTACTTTCCAAACGCCTGTTTGCAACTGAACGTGATTAAAAGACACTTATGAGCATCATTCTACAAAGCAAATTCAATAACATTTACAAATGCAGGACAGTCAAAAGTTTGCCCTTCGACTAAATCACTACTGGTAAGGACCACTTCCTCGTATGCCCACGCAGACTTGTTGTTCGCGGGACTCGAAATTTCTAAATCAGAAAATCCTAGAAAGAATTGTTTATCTTATATTATCAAAAGAATTAGGCCGTGTTCCAATGAATCATGACCGGGAAGGTACTGCAACAACTTCACTAGGCAGAGTCGAACTTTGGATGGGGAAGTGGAAAGTAGAAGAAGGAAAACAAATATTAAGCGACGTAAGAAAAACGCACTCCTTCGTTGGCAATGATTTTTCGAGAGCGCAACTTTAATAACTGACCACGTACTACAGAAAACGTATCAAATAACGATTTAGCTTATAAATTGATCTCTTCAAGCTTACACCTGATCTATTAAAATGGTATGCTGATGGCATTTATTCATTCTATCTCTCGCCATTCTAAATTCGTAGGAGTGGGTGGGGTTGAGGAAGTTGGATACCGTGGAATCCCAATGAGCGATACGGGAAGTCACGAAAATTAGTGTGAATGTCTGCCAACTTGAGTGTTTAAAATAAGAGCTGCGTTCCTTGACTTGACTTGACCAATCAAGTAGGAGTTACTAAAGGCAATAAACATTCACTGATCGTTTACTCTTCAGCCGTGTGTAGCCAACTTACCGCAATTGCCACTTCATATTGCTAACTCAGTCCCAGTTGGACGACCTAACATTCTTAAATATGCTTACCAGGCAGTTTTCGCAATCTTTCTTTGCTGATTCCCTGTATTACTCATTGGGATTGTGAAGGAAGGCTTCAAAATTTCACAATGCAATCTTGTGAGTATCTGAATCGAATTTCTGTGCCCGGATCAGATAACTGTCCGTCATGAGGATTCCGAGTCACGTGGAATCCTGCACTAAATTTGCACACATTGGACAACACTCGTTAATTGCGCTCAGAAATGCACAGGGGGTACTCTTATTCAAGAACTTTTACTAATTTCGGTCTATCACACCCCGCACTTTCCTTTACCGAAGTTCTTTTCTGCCATACTTCGCTCACATACTGATATCGAACATTGAAAGAACTACGAGTGCAAATGTCAGCGTACGGTCCCGTTTTTTCGGTGTTTTATATCAACGGTTTATTTTCACAATTCCTTACTCGATCTTTCCACTTTCAATTAGGTGACGGAGAGCCAATGCTTCACGGTCCAAATGTTTTCATCCGTGCACACAAACATCATACAACCGTAAAAAGTACATATTAAATTACGGTGGAATTTCGTTTAGGAGGAAAAAAAATTGGTGTAAGCAGCTGCTATTGCAACCGAACGATCACATCAGGTCTCGCAAAAAAGCAACAATGCGAATGCGAGAAAAGAGTGACAACAAAATTACCGTAGGCTGAATGATGGTGGGATTCGCTGGGCTACTATCTACTTTGAATGGTTGGTAAGTCTGCATTCCTAATACTTCAAATGTCCGTCTTTACGATTGCATAAGACTAACGAGAAACAGAATGTTCAAGAATCCCAGGAAATATTGCGTCAAAATCGAATTTGTTTGACAACGAGTATTCAACATTCTGTGGTACTCTTGAACAGCTTCGACAGACTTGCTAGATTAGAAACATAGCGATATGATAATTGCATGCAAAGCAAAAAGTAACTGCCCGGGGCCAACTAGAAAATTCCGGTTAAAACCGAATCACTTTTATTCCAAACAGAACCCAGTAGTGCGATTAGGTTGAGGCACTTGTGGACCCTTAGTAAAATACACATGCTAGACAATGCATTGTCCTACTCGGACATAAAAGAACTTCTGAGAAATGAATAGACTTGCACAAAACTGTATCATAGCAAACCAATTCACTTTCCACTGGATATCTGTTCTCTTCTAACTGAATAGGACAATATGAAATGTTGGAGATTGTTCATTTTCAGATAAATTTTGGGTGATGAAATTTGGACGCGTTTACCCAAGGTTCACCGACATTTGTGGAGGCGTTTCGTTTATTCGATGAGACCAGTACACAGGGGATAGATCAGTTTAATCTCGGATATACGTCAATGAATATATTTCGGCACTAACCATATTCATATTTGAGTTTGTTTCAAAAGAGCTAAAAAACTATCGCTTACTTTAAACTCCGCCAACTGAAAAATCTTGGGCAATCAACTTGATCATTCCACTTAAACAACGATGGAACCTTGAGCAACAGCGCGTTCACCCTGCGCGATGTGTTAACCAGTCGTGTAGAACGCCTTTTCCTGGTGTTGTAGATGTGTTTTTACCTCCACTAATTTGTGCTTGATATTTGGCAAACTCAAACAGTTGGCGTCGAAAACTGACCATGAATGACTGGCTTAGGTCGTGTTTAGTGAGTCTCAAAATATCACTAGCAATGGGGTAGGGTGAGATTTGGTGACAAATGGATTTGCCTTCAAGGAGAAAGTACGTGAAATACACCATTGAATGGGAACTTCACAGCTGAACAAAAACTGGAGTGTACACGAGTGGCAAGCACAGGTGCAAACATCATGTCAGCTGCCTCGTCCAGAACTGGTACAATCCACTTGATTTATTGCGCATTACACAAATCACATTTTGAAATTTTCATCACTAACCGCGATGCTATTAATTGTGTTTACCGAGAAAAAATAAACAACGCATCTGGCTTTTTTGTTTATTAAACCGGAGAATTGGAAAACCTCTGGAAGACAGGTGTGTACCTGTAACCGTTTTCTCATTGGGGCCTGATTCGTCTCTAGACTGATCTAACGTGTCCATCATCCAGAATGACTGAGGTTCGTAAGGAGTGGAAAACACTTGGACACCAGGGTTCACCCGCCCGGAGTTTGTAATGTCACACATATAAGTAGTAAGTTTCACTCAACCAAATTTGTTTACTCCCACCCGGAATTAGTGGAGCAAATTACTTCTAGTTGGCGTACGAGGAGAATGGGCACTTTAAAAAAACAAATCCAAGCACTAGTACCCAATACTTCGAGATCGGAGGGAGAAGAAATGTCACCGAAACAAAAGCATTTGGATAATATCGAACGAATCATACTGTCTGACACTCTTCCTGTGTGTGTGTGTGTGCTTGCGAAGCTATTTAATGGAATGGTCTAGATTTTGGAAATATCATATAAGTTTACATTACACTTTTGGTTCAGCTAACCTGAAGCTAGTAACCGATTTCAACTTCTGACAAGGTTGATGCCCAACAGACAGGAGAGGATAGTTCTTGACCGAACACCATTCACAAATATGTGCTGGGAGAAATTTCACTGCCAGACTGCTATCGTAGCCTGGCTTTTAGACAACATTCAGAGGCGAGGTCTACCATACAGTGAAATTTTCGCTAAAATTTTTTCACCTATGATCTTGAATAAAGTGACTCATTTCTTTGCCAAAAGCACAATTAACTTATATTATTCTTCATAAATGGCGTTTATCAGGTAAAATTCTATTATTATTGTTAATAATACCAACATACCATTTCCGACACTGAATTACCAGGACAGCAGTCGTTCGGATTAGCCTGCCGATTAAGTCAAAAGAATACCACAAATAGTTCACTGAAGGTCAGCTGATCAACAAGCCAGATTTAAACGGTCCGGTGACTCGGAAACGATGCTAGGTATCCTTATTGACGTTGTTCGCAACGAGAGTAGTTCATTATCACAAAACCAGTCCCTAATCACCGAGGGCAAGATGTGTTCGTTTCTCCTCAATTTCCTCCCACTTCTTGCCAATCTACCAGTCAGAATCCGGTCATAAAGTGGATGAGGCCCATTTTAGTCTAATCCATTTGCTAGAAATCCAACCCATAAAAATGACAAATATGCAGTGCGCGTTTCCCTTCTTTGTCGTCACCCTATCAGAATAATTGTTTTGTCAGGAAAAATTGGATACGTCGACGTATCTGACAGGAATCTTCTTGCAAAACTCTAGAGAGCATCTAGTCGTCCGCCTGCCTAAATCAGCATTGGTGATGCATCTCTGATCCTTTGGGGAACATGAGTTTACGAATTGGCCCGCATACCACAACGGCCTTCTAATGGTTACGCAAAAGACCATATAGACCATATATTTGCATTGTTCTCTATGCACCAAAGGGAACTAGCCGACAAATCAAACTCGAACAACGGTCAGGAAAGAACCATCAAAAATTTAATCAAATATGGAATAGCAGATGAGAAGCATTCTAGCCTCCAATGACCCGAGGATGGTCATAAAATTTGTCCGAAGTGTGCCTGGCTGAACATAAGAGCTGCCCATTTGTTTAAGAGATTCGCAATGACGAGTTTGCGTATGTCGGAAACAACTTCAAATCGGCAGTCATCGAGCTTAAAGATTGATTTAAACAACGACAATAACTTGGTGTCTTTCTTGTCCTTGGTAAAGACAATAGTGCGATATATCTAGCAAACAGGAAATCCCATTGCTCAGAAGCAAGCCCAGTGTTAGTCTACTTTTCACGTTTGGAAATGCAGAAAACAACAGGGAAAATATTATTTCTTCTCACGGCGAGAAAAAGTTCTATAACTTGCAAAATGGGTTTTTGTCTATGACAGAAAAGAAGTAATCCGTGGTGACAGTAATGGAAGAATTAATTCGGCCACTGTGACCGTTTTCTTGGTCGTCCATTACAATGAGCAAGTAGGACTAACGCATCTTCCGCAGTAGTCCCAAAAACTAACTTTAATTGTAGACAGAAGCATCACACTTCTGAGTCCAGGTCCAACTAGGAAGAATGCGTAGTGCTACCGGAGTAGTGGACTGATGACTGGTGTACTACAAGCATACTTTACAGTGTCCGATTCCACTCGGTCATTTTCCGGGATCCGTAAGGAAATTGAAACCTTGGACCACCTGTTTTACTAATAGGAATTTGTTGAGAACGTTTATTTATGTAAAGCCGTACACAAGTCATTAACAAGCAGTATCCACTTGGAGTAACTACCTATATAATAACATAAAAACTTATTTTAGAAAAAGCTCACACGAATTGGAAAGGCGAAGCCTTCCATTTAGCGTGAATCGATCAAGAAGCTATATGATGAAGTTCACTAAATGACAGCGACGGTCTTGGAAGGAGAATGGATCACATTCCTGGCGGACAGAATACTTTAAAATCACAACCTGCGGTCGCCTTCCTCCAGATGAGAAGCAAGCATAATTCAAGAAGTCTTCAAGTAAGGGCAAATTCTCAATGAAACGCATCAAAGACAACCGAATCTTTATGCTTTCATGTCATACTGAACAATTTGAGACATGATAAAACCCAAAGTGCAAAGGGTTACACATACCCGAACCGGCCAATGACCAAAAACATTCAATCTCCTACTATCAACACATACCAAGTAACCAAGATCTATAGGTCATGTCCAAAGCCTTCGTCGTACTTAGGTTACCTGCAGATAAGTCATCTATCAGTAGGGGTCGATTGCTTTGCGCTAGAGGCCGGTGGCCGTGCAAATCAGTGACCGACAAGTGCAACATCATGTGGTGAAGTTGAACAAACCGTTCAACGCCTGCTCGGTAGCATAATGGCTAAGGCGTTCGACTCAGAAATCGTTCCTCGCTGGTTTGCGTTCCAGTTCGGGCGCGGTGGATATGCACTGCTGATGATTCCTAACAAGGATGAAACAGCTGTACAGTGCTCCCATGGTTTCTTAATGGTGAATTGAGCGATGACGTCACACGGTGAATTATTTCATGAAAATGACCAAATGTCAACCATTAAAAAATGACCCATCCCGCCTTGCCAATTTGAACGAAACAGAATCAGTCGTACTTTACGCTCGTCCGTACTAGCCATGACGAGTGATGCGAAAACACGAGAGAAAAGTTTAATGCAAACCGGGATGATAAACTAGGAAAACATGTTCACGATCGATCGAATATCATCTTATTTTTTTTGTCTCGCAGCTGGACACTGACAAGTTTGCGAGCTGCAATCCACAGGAAAGTGATAAAAAAAACTTCTTTATTTGTACAGTGTTTTTGGAACCCGTTCTCCTAAGTGACTTGTAGTGGTTTAGAAAAGAAATGGGAAGTCGGTTTCAGTCTTCTTAAAGAATACGGCGGTCATCATAAAAGAGAATGCTATTGGTAATTACTATCACGAAAATAAATCAAACGGATAGAAGCACGCGTTTCTTGGAAACTGAACGACAGACTGAAAACCACAAATATCATTTTATCCCGACCGTGCGCAATATGTATTAGATAGAATTGTTCACTGGTTCTTACTCTCACGGTCTTACCATCATCCTCACCTATCACCCAAACTGAAAAAGGACTTTCAGCCTCGGCCAAGAAAATTCGGGCTTCGGCTTACTTCACTGATCCTAAACAGCGGTGGTTTTTCAACTTTCGTAGTTCGGTGCAATAGTACATGGGTACTGAATTAGTAATGGAGAAAAATCAAAGCACTCAGGACTATCATCAACCAGGAACCTCTGGGAATAGTTGAAACTTTGAAGAAATAGTTAACTAATTAATATACGTTTTCCATTCCAAGGTTTCCATGTGAATCAACAGAAAGTGATAAAGATGTCAAACAAGGTGTACATTTAAGCCGACCATTGACATTTTCTTTCGCGTTTGATGCTGCAGGTAGTATTAAAAAAATTACAAGATTAATGACAAAAGTAAGTGTTTTTGGATCATGGATTTACTAACCGAAGATTGAGAATATAAACACAGATTGCATCCGAGGTCATTTACTTTAACAAACATTTCAGAAAGAAGTCGTGCGGAACTCGTCAACAAGTTATCACGCGTCTTCTCCATCGGGCACAAATCTAAACTAGTTTCCTTACTTAGTGGAACAACGCCAATGGGAAGTGCAAAAGATGGTTTATGGAGCAGCCATTTGAATAACTATGTATACGGCCAAATAGCTTCAGCAGTAATGTAGGCGATGACAAGATTAAAAGTAGATGAATATTTGCGCCTACTGAGCGGCAAAAAGAGTTACCAATCAGAGTCAACGAGTCTATAGTGTAATAAAGGTTTTTTGGATAGGATACAAAACTTTTGGAGTCCAAAACTGACATCACTGATTCCAGGGGAGTGACAGTAACAAAACCCGTTCAACAGCGGCCTAAAAAAAGAAGCGAAAAAGACCATATACGAAATCTTAGGCGCTTTTGTGTCCTCGGCTGAACTTCCGTTAGCAGCTGCTTTCGGCCTAATGGCAGGAAATAAGAAGAGAAACTTGTGCAGTTTCTCACTCTCTGAATTCCTCTTCAGTTCGATGCGTGTGATTCACCGTACCTTTTAGTCCCTGACTAATAGTTTTACAGATTTGTTTTTCCTTTTCTACTGTTTATCAATTCAGGTAGTTCCTAATCCAAGCGCTATTCGACATAACATCGGAAACCGAGATGATTTCCTGTCCTCATTTAAGTTGCTCGCTGATCCACAAGTGAAAGCCCGAGAAGCGTATGAGTTTTTGATCAGATGGAAAAACCAAAATAGAGCTGAGCAGAACCAATGAATACTGTAACATACAAATTGGTATATTGCACTTCACTGCCTGATCGTTTCATTGCGCAATTTTGGCAAAAGGAGTGAACAGTAAGAAAGGAAGCTGGAGTCGCTCCGAAAAAAGTACGAATATATCTGAGAACCTATCTAGTAAAAATTTGAAAGACATTTCTATTGACATGATTTTGTAAAATTTCATTTCACTCCTCAGTCTGACCAGATTGGTAACATTATTGCTGTGTACTCATTACACGTCGGTTGGACGCCTTTATGGGGATTCGGCCATTTATCCTTGAATTCTTTTTAGCAATATTTGTGACGGAAACAGTACTGCCTGTTTGAAATGTCCAATTGAACTTCTATCTTAAGGCAAGTTTTTGCATAGAATATAACACCTCTGCCTGCTTCACATGCGGTTTTTATAACGTTTCGCAGGTCCACTTGGAGGAATTTGTTGGCACTGCATAATGCCTGAATTCCGTTGCACCAAATTTCAGTCCGCATTGAACTCACAAGTTTATCGGACACCTAATCAGTATTTTTACGTACGGCCATTTGTTGAACTTTTTATCTGATGATTGAAAGCTTGCGAATCAAAATGCGGGACTACCTACATTGACCGCTTCATTCCATCCCAAGAATGAGTGTAGATGCGACAAGAATGCTTATTGTATTTACATGATTTTCCCAATAAATCGTTCCAGTTCTTTTTCATAGGATCCAGAAAAGGTGAGTCTACCCATTGCTTTTCCGGTACGCATATTCTTTTACATTTGGAAACTGCATGGGTGATCCGATTCAGCATGTTGATCGGATGGAGCTTTTGATGAGTAGTAGTTAAATTCAATTTTCGCGGAATTCCGAAGAGTAATGGGATCATTAAAGAAACTAAGAACCTATTTGAGCGGATTAAACTGGCCACTGCCTGAAGCTTCGCAAACAGAACGTCAGCGTGATCAAATCATCCTGGAAGGAGATAGAATTGCGTTCCCCAGATAACATGGCGATCCTTAGTGAACAAAAATTGCCGATGAAAGAAGTCGGTGTATAAAAGACCACGAACAGTTCAACTCTGGCAATCTGCTAGGGACGAAATCAGTTACTGGATTAATGAGCCAAAATGTTTCTAGCTGTGCTGCCTGGTTTTCCGGTAGCAATTATCAAAAAATCTGTGCACCTATTAAATTGACAATGATAAAATTTATCGAGCAAGTACTGTGTAAGCTCTAGGGATCAGAGTAGAACAGAGAAAGTCTGAGTTATGGAAATTTCTTGCACCTCATGAGCATGCACACTAGGCCCAAGTCGGTGTGCGCATTAATTGAATTACTTACAGTGCAAGGTTTCTAAAAAAAATTTTGGTATGCCTTGCGGGTTCTTGGCCAAGCCTGTTTGTGTCGGTGTGTGTGTGTGTGTGTGCAGACCTAACCGAAACGTGATCAACACCAGACTATGAATGAACTAGTTCAAATCACGCGGTTGTCAATACATGATGGCTGACACTGCCGGTCACTGTTATGATTGTGCTTATGTGAGGGCCATTTGTGGACAAATAATTACGGTTCACCTGAAACCCGAAGACTTTTTCCAACCAAGCGGTTGGAGCTACTGAGATGACGGAATGAGAGAAATCAAATTCTTTCTAGGCAGCAACCACTGAATAATTTTTGTTGACAAGTGAACATATTACCAAGTGGGCACAGGTGTCCTGTTTAATTTTCTATTTCACTGTCCCACCTTTCAGACATCAAAACCACGAAGATGGCAACCTAAGCTTTACTAATGCAACTTTTCACCACGGATATGAACTGGGAATCTGAAATGATGCTAGTAGGGCGTGTGTTCAGATATTTTGACGAAAGGCTACGATTCCAAGCACCGTGATGTCAAAGCCAGTAGAATGAAGTGATATAAATTTCACCTACAACTATCCTGTGGTCTCAAAGGTTTAATAGCTAGTTAAGAATCAGCAATTGTTTCTTTTTCGCCATAAACCTACTAAATATGACGGATTAATGTGTATTTGCCAATTTCCTGGAAATACTTTTTGACTAACAATTTCCGTAATATAAACTGAAACATATCTTATCTATTCTTCGCACTCTAGAAAGCGAAACCAAAGTGCATTTGATGTAGCCCGTTTCTGGATAGAGAATAAAAACTCTGGGCGAGGTTCATTAATAGGAACAGAAATACATTTTGATTTCAAGTTACATGTTTGGCGAAGTTTTCTCGCAAAATATCAAAAAAGACCAGTCTCGTCTACTCCAAGCCGTCGGACGAGGTTTGTAAACGATACTCCATAGGTCGCAAGCACTTAGATCTGGACTTCTGTCCCTGACATCGCATGTTGGGAAAAAATCACCACTAGGACCTTGTATTCTAGTTGTCACGGAAGCAACGTGATGGTTTAAAATTCCACTCAAGTGACTTTAGGTTTAATCTTTTTGATATTGATCGAAATTTCGCATTATTTAAAATTTTCTGTCGTTCACTGATAAATGATAATACATATTAGCTAATGTGGAATTTTTCGACTACTGAAGAAATTTCCCATTATTTTCTTTGGAGTGTAGTCACGACTGAAGTAGCGCATAATAGATCCACTCGTATTGATTGAATCACATGATGGGTCGTTGTGATCATGACTTCGAATAAATTCATCGAGGCGTTTTGCCTCAGTGATAGGTGCTCGCGCATCCCAATAAGTTTCATTCTTTCGTGTTCCGCTGAATTTGTTATTTCTAACCCAGGTTGCGTACAACCGAAAAGCGTCGCGGAAGTTCAGAAACCTTCAAAAACCGCAAGAAGATTCGCACTTTTAATGATAAGGCAAATTAAGCGAAGTATAAAAGAGAATGCGCTATGTCGTTCAAGATAAAAGAAACAGCTATTCAGGTAGATCGTCTACAAAAGGACATGATCTGCTTTGTTTTAAACCCATCCTCGAAGACCAAGAATGACAAATAGTTGGGTTCAAGGGGAAGTTAACATAACCGAATAATCAATTAAAAAACATGAGGGAATGTTCAGAAATCTGACAATCGTCAAAAACGCAGTCAATAACCTTTGAATTGGATCAAATACGTGAAATCATGATGAGAAATCAACTAAACAAACGGAGGAAGGTGAAGAACGAAATAGTGAATTTCTATCATACTTCCCCACATTTGTGGACCCGAATTCCGCATTTCAATCCATACAGGAACAGAATTCCTCCAATATCTAGGTGTTCAAGTAATGGAAACGATGACGTAGTTCAGTAGTCAAGTCTTTATAGATGAAGACAGAGCTATAAGAGGTCACCGAAAAACGCTGCGTGTCAGCCTGGTATAGAGAGAGAGAGACTGCGATCAATTACACCGGCGCACTCCCAATTTGGTTCTCCCCCACTGCAAAGTTTATGGTGAGATGTTTGCAGTCTAAACGCCAACCTCGACGTTCAGACTGTCATGGACACCAGATACCTGAGCAACGACCATTATCAAGTCTACCGTGAACAAAATACAGCATAGACAAAGAAGTTGAGTTATGACGAAATTGTACGCAGACAACATGCCAGTGCTTTCTATACTTATTTTTCGGATAGGATCGACAAAGCTCCGCCATGGATATTGGCTTAACAATTTGGGTTGAATTCATCCGATGCATTCACCAGCCGCCTACCAACACTCTCTGATTTTGGTTAATCCCTCAGATATCGGTCTACGCAAGGCAGAAACTAACCAGAAATGATGGATTTTGAAAGAGAAAATGACAAGTTGAAGAACTAATATAGAGGCGGAAATAGTTCGGGCTCATGAACTTCAATGACCAAAGCATTTAGAGCCGTTGCTGTGTCTAAACATTCCGTGTGAGGATTTCTGGTGTTCCAAATCTGCAGTCTAACCGGACCCATACGAGACGTTTTGAAGGCTGTTTTAATCTCTTTTTGTCGCTGAATCGGCTAACCCATCTCCTAAGCACCACTTATCTCGGACCCAACCAGTTTGTCGAACAACGACCAGATGCGGACTATATATGCATCTCTTGCAGAAACTCAAAATAACCATAAAATCCGACACACGAAATCTGGCCGGTACAGTTAACATGCTGCGGACCGTAATAAAGTTGAGGTGACAGGAAAAGTGCAGCCTTTCCATGAAATTCCAATAAAGCGGATGTCAAAGAGAAATCTTAAGAAAACCAGCAATCAGAGCGAGCAGATGAACGAAAACACAGGGATATCATGCAACCACATAGTAAAATCAAGTAAGAAACGACCACGAGATTCTTCCAAATCTAATGCATTATGACTGTCACGTATGCATATGAATTTATCAAACAAATCGTGCCAAGACCAAGAAGATAACGTAAACCAAAACCTGGAAGAAATGTTTTACACGAGGTCAAACACAACATTCTGACAAATTTTGACTGAATGCATAAACAGAAACTAGGGAGAAAAGAAACAAGTTGCTTTTGTTAATTTCATTCCAGGATAACCGGGTAGAATGAGGACTGATTCAGTACATAGCCTGGAATTAAGGACTTATCAAAGGTGAAGCATTCATAGAAATTCTTTTTAGTGTAGAATTCTACCTTAGCTTCATCAGACACGGCAAAATAGACCGTATGTTCAGTTACCTAAACGTTTTAAACTTCATTTTGACTGGGTGATCGATGGGATTGTTTGAAGTTTTAAAATATCGCCAATTTTTTTCCCATTCTACACTGGAATTCGGGCTACGCAAGAACGGAAATGCAATTCAGACAGGGGGAGGGGTCGTGTAAGCTAAATTATGAAACCGTATTGCGGGTGCGTCTTAGAGATATTAGCATTAGATTACGGGCAAAACGTCGGGTTTCAAAATCACTGGGCGCATAACGTCAAGGTCATCTTAGAAATCAAGATCAAATAATAGGTCAGGATTGTTATGAATGCAACGTAGTAGATTGACCACAATATACCAGTGAATGGTATTTCCTTGGTTGGTGAGAAAACCTTTGTAGTCTAATGTCGTGTTCACCCGTCCAAAATAAGGTTTTAGAAACCAACAAACTCAGATAATAGTTTCACTAATAATAAGAACAATTATGGTGAGCAATCCGAATTAGCATATTAAAATTATGAGCTTAGAATTAGGTGAAAAGAACTGATGATTTTTCAAAACGCAGTATCGACATCACTGATAACGATGCAAGGAAACTACATACAAACTGTCTCACTGTTACCGCGAAATATTCCAGGCGGGATGAGACAGATGTGCCGTGCACTTCCATGATTCGCGTCAATGAGTTAGGTACATTTACTGTGTGATATGAATGCCTTTAAAGGGACCAAGTTTTTTGGTTTCATTTCAGAAAAACGATGGCAAAGTTGTTAATTGGTTTGCTTCTTTAGACTAGCAGTTCCTAACATGTGAATTGACCAATTTTATCGCAGTGTTCGCGGTGGCGTGAATCATTTTTGCAAATTTTCGTTTTTACATGTCGCTTTCGGTTAAATCAGTTGTGTAGTTGCTAAAGCGTGGGAAGCTGTTTGCACAATCTTAAAACCGTATGTGAGCGAAAAATCACTGTGATAGATTTGATTTTTAATATTTTTTCGCAGAAGAAACAATTACCAGGGCGTTCTGTATAACTGTCGAGTCGGCTGATCAACCGTATTATTGGTGTACGACAAGTCCAGTTCGTCGATATTTGAACGAAGCTTGTAAAACGCGAATTTCCCCAACCAAAATCCAACACCAATGAATTAAAATGGTCACTTATGTCTTTCAAGGAAGCATCCCGGTAGGAATGTC
Organism: Fasciolopsis buskii; assembly: GCA_008360955.1. Classification (NCBI taxonomy): domain Eukaryota; kingdom Metazoa; phylum Platyhelminthes; class Trematoda; order Plagiorchiida; family Fasciolidae; genus Fasciolopsis; species Fasciolopsis buskii. The sequence continues at coordinate 345,732 of LUCM01003661.1, read as the reverse complement.
AAGATCTCACTCACTATTACTGACCGCCTTAGTTAAAACGTGGTTTGCTTGTGAGCTGAAAACGGGCAATTCGTATTGATGTGCATGATTTGAATTGTAAATACATACTGTGAGTCCGCAACAAAACAGCCATTCTGATCTCTCGCCCGTCAAACGCACGAATGAACCAATGTGATCGATAAATTGATGCCGATGCACATCACAATTCCAGTTGAAGTCTGCTATGGGTGTTTGCATTGCACAGACCATAGGTATAGGAATGAACAGAGCCGCATAATTAAAAGTCAGCTCATTTCGGCTTACGGCATTCTGACACCCAGGCAACAGGTGTAGCTACAGTAGGGACTAGAAGAGTTCTATGCTGCTTCATCCGGTCTTTACGCCGATCTGGCATAAGGATTGGTCTATGGCGGCTTGCTCGAACTCGTCTGATTCTCAAACTGTGGGTATTGCCGAATCATCTATTCAGTAGGACGGGTCACCAGACAGGCTGCAAATTGGCAATGTCTGTTTCACCTAGGTGAAAGCACCGTCCTGTCATGACGAAAACAGATAGAGACGAAAGATTTATCAGCAAGCCGGAAGTAGCTTATTTGCTTGTTGGATGCCTTTAATGTCTAGAATTGTGCTACTTGAGGCTTGGGAAAAGGAAGGTGGAATTCTTCCGGTCAGTCAAAAACTTGCACACCCGGGGTGACACATATGGAAGCGCTACCTAGTTTCTGATCCGAAAAAAACCGTGAAACTCAGATAGTTATTTTTCTCCGACTGGCATATCGATGCGAAGTGAATGCACCATAACCTTCCTATTTTTTGGGTATTTGTAGGATGTCACCATGTTTACGACGAATAAACCGGATGTTTGTCTAATTTGTTTGGCACCTTGTCACACGAATAGTGCACAAGACTATCTTGCCTACCAATCACGACGGTATGTGAACTGATTCGAAACACGACCAAGATGGTTAAAAAACAGGATCTCGGCGTGCCAACCGGGGAATATCGGACTCGTTACGCAGACCAGAATAACCATGACCACCCACCTCACAACGGTTGGATTTCTGGATCGTTTCAAATATGCGCGTGTTGGGATACAGGAGAATCCGTGGGCATGGGTTTGAACAAGCACGCACATACAAATGCACAGAACCCAGTTTAGCCTTGGGTAATCACATTCGGCTGGATCCCCATCGCCAGGCGCATGTAGATTGGTGGACAGACAGGCAGGCAGACGGAAGGGTACACCACAAGGAAGATGAACAGACAGGTAGGCTAGAAAGTGCGAAGCTCAGTAGAAGCCTAGATTGGACAGTAATTGGGGAAGAAAACAGATAGTATCCCACTCACTGTTATCGCACGCCACACAAAATTCTGTGCTGGTACGCGTTTCAAAACGGACTGGGACAAGAAAAATACAAAAAATCTTGGAATGGTTATTGCCACACGGCCAAGGTTCTATTCCACGGACTGGTGTGGGACATCTGTGCATATACCCACGAACTTGATCGATCAGGCTGAAATTTTCTTCAGTTCGTGTTGAATTTCATATCCGTGCCGATAGATACTGTAAAATGATGACTGGTGATTTTATTGATCGGATTTTTCTAGGCGCTTTCGCAAGGACCGATCAAGTTGAACACTGTCCGAATATATACATATATGTATATGCATATGTATGCGGAGGTTGCAGATCCATAAGCTCTTCATTATTTTGTTTGTAATCTATTCGAGGCGTGTAACATATATAGGGTAGAGCACAAAATGGGCAAATTCCTTGAATCTGCTTGAAGTTTATATCAAATCTGATTGTGGTCATAGTTGAACCTTTGTGATTTTGGCCGTCAAATCGAGCTCGTCTGGTCAAGAAGACATGAAGAGATGTGTTGACAACGGAAAAAGGACATAAGAATACTGTTTGTTCATTTCAGTCCAAAGGCTAGCACAAAAATGTTCTGATTTCGGTTGTTGCTTTACATCACCAAATTGTAGTGAAAGAAAAGTCAAACAATGAAAAGAGCTGCAGAGAAGCGGAAATATTTCGGGTGCTCAAACTCCATTGACTGCGGAACTTAGAGTCATTAATTGTCTAAATTACTTCACCCGATTGGGTGATCGCCTGGATCCCGGCCCTGCAGGCCAACTGGACCCACACGAGTCAACCCTCTGGTAATGCTTTCGCCGTCTGGTAGACTGGCTACCTCAATTCATCTTCCAGCCACCAGTTGCACTGGAGAAAATTGCATACCGAAGAAATCGATCCTGGAAAATGGGTTACACATATTCAAATTACCTTATTTTATTCAAATTTATTGCTTGTTTGGTTGTCTGAGCTGTATGACCCAGTACCATGCACCTAACCTAAGCATCACTAATAAAATTCCCCCTCCGTACTATGGCAAAACTACCAGGACAACGATGTTCAAACGTTGAGAGTCTTCGCACATCGCCCCTCAACGGCCATAGTTCTGCGCCGCGTATTAGACTCAGTCCTGATGTTTTTATGTACACTGGCCCTTTGATCAATATGCGGGTGCTGTTCTGACGCTACAGGTACTTTGAATCCGTGAACGACAATCGAGCTGTCTGTACGCGCGACGATGCTTCATTCAATATACGACCACCGGGTAAGACATAAGATATAAGATATAAATAGCCAAACAATTAAACCTATCTACTTCACTGAATTCTCCTCTTGCAAGAAAAAGTTTCGCTTGGAGCCAATCCAGTTATGGAGCATCATTTTGAATTTCGACGGTGCAAAACCCATTCTAAATCTACCTATACTACCGTACAAACAATCGAGAAAATCTTGCAATCTACCTTGGTCTTAATTGAGAACAACAACATCGTCAGGGAAATGAATGTCTGAGGCAATACAACTGTGGTCATTCGCACATGAGGATAAGGGAATTCCATTCTTGTCTCAATAAAAAGTTGAAAAGAAGGGATGAAAAAGGGCAGCCCTGACGAACGCCACTTTTCATGAAGTACAAGATGAAAAATGGTCATAAGCGAGAACCCTGCTTCAACTGATCACAAAAGGGACTGGAACAGTGAAATTAATTCTTCTGGCTTATTATTCAGTTAGAGGCAGCGCCAAATTATTGCACCGTAGACTGGGTCGAATCCCGCTTTCAGAGTAAACCAGATTGATATCGGGAGTCTATGGAATTTGCACCCTTGTTCAACACCTGTTATGTAAGTTAATTGGTTAATCCTTGATTGGGTGAGAAACTGGCTTCATACTCAGGAGTACATTCTTAAAGGGTAACAGAACACCGGAGAAAATAATATCGTAAACAGCTGTGGCACAATAACTACCAAACTAATTCTTCTGTGGTTCTCATGGAAAGATCTAACGCGTCTCGTAGGTCTATACACTGAACGGTCAACTTCAGTAATCAGGTATCGCTGCTAAAACCTCAGCACTCTGCATGAAACAGGACGTGTACAACTTATCTGTTTCAGCTGTCCTAGATTTTTTTAGGAAACCCGCCTCTTTGAGGACCTCAATTTCTGATGGGGATTTTGGCACTTGCATGCTCCATTTCACGTGGGCATACTTCCAGGTGACAACTGAAGGATAACCGACTAACGTACTTGACAGCAGTTGATCTTTCACCCCTTAGGGTAGGCAAAATAAGTTAATTTTAAAAAAAAGAATCTCAGCAAATATTCTGTGGTAATACTCACTATGGACCCCAGTGAGATTACCTTGGAGTGTTCCGATGATTGCACTTGCTACTTTAACGAAGATCAAGCAACGGGGCTGGAAAAATGAAGCTTCATACTTCCACGATCTGCGAAAATAGAGTTAAACTGTTCGCAGCTGAAGATGTCGTTTGTTTTCATTTTGAATCATTCAAAGACATCAATTAATCATGACCACAATCGACGTTCAGCTTTACAAACAAAGTGCGCGATAAATGCACGTGGGGGCAAAACTCCGTTCATTTTCTCATTAAACAATGGTGGAAACTTTTTCACTTCAGTGAAAGGCTATATAACCAGAAATCATTTACCAGAAGAATGTGAAAAGGCAATCAAAAAATTTTTATTGTCTGCAGTTATGGGTTATGCAATAGATGTGCAATCATGGAATGCGGACACCGACCCCCTTCTTTGATTTGAAATTGCTAATCGTATTTATTTGGCAACTCATTTATTCCGTCGATATGCACTCATGCTTACTGCAGAGAGTTCAAAAATACCTATCTAAAGAAAATATCCGGAGAAATTGCTCCCTACCAACTCCGTCCGTCTGTCTACATAGGAGTAAAATATGGACAGCTTTCTTGGATTTCCACCACTAGAATTCAGTAAAAACAGCCAAAACAAAAGGGACATTTGGTCCGGAAAATATATCACCTTTTACTGAATTTTGATAAATTAACTAGGGTGGAGCATGGTTTTTCGTGACTTCGGATTCGAAATATTAAAGAAGTTAGTTGATAACGCTGTGTCATATGATTTATTGTTTTGAAATATTTATTTATCAAAACAGTGTTGTCATTGGCAGTACCAACAAGCAGACGCTTCAGTTACCAAGGCTAACATTTAACAACTTTCAACTGAATGGCTCTTTGGAGTTCCATTGATGACGAAGAATTGAGGTGTTGAAGTGAAATAATATTTAGCATTACTGGCCGCATATTTGCGTTGATCAGTCAGCGGTTGAAGTTGTGACAGTTTTTCTGTGTTCCTGTACTCTTGGCGTGTCAGCTTGGTGGAAATATGGGACCCGGCTGTCAAGTGATTCATCATACTGTACATTTTGAACAACATTAGTATTGTTTAATGTTATACTAAGTCATCAGCCCGAATACTTTTTTGGTTTCGAATTTATCAAGAAGATTGGTTACCTAATCTTTATTGTATGAGAATTTTTATAGGAGTCGAACCCATATCGTACAACGATCCGCTACAGAAAAAATATTGGTGATGGGTGGATGCGTCGTATCACGTATCACTGGTGTTCAACTGAGGATTGATAGCTAGGCCGACACAATCTTTTATCTTTCTATGAAACAACAATGTACATCATTTTTCGGGAGGGGGGCTGCGGCCTACAGAGGGCTGCCAAGTGAGGAAGTTGACCGGCGGTGGGAGGATTTGAACCCGTGCCCTTCGCGTCCAAACGCCACGATCTTATCCACCGTCGGCTCCGTAAACTGACACTGTTGACGCTGATTCGGAGCAGTTCATGTAAAACAAACTGGTGCTATTTTATAGTTTCCGGTGAGAAAGTTGAATTGCTTCACAACTACTGATGATTACCATCCGTTAATCTCAAACTTGAACCGATGGATAATCATGTCAGATGGCCTTGGGTCAAGCGTTGTAGCGAATTCGCGTTGAAGAACGAGACATGGGAACATCATGAAGCTTGATTAAAGTCCAAAACTGGATAAACTTTCGATGTGAATCGTTAATTCGATTACAAACATGGTGTTCGCCACCAGGAATCTTAATTCAAAAGAAATACAAGTCTAAGCCCAGAACACGTGGACGTCACACTGCGGGCAAATTACTTTGTTTTTGATGTTTTGAAATATGCAATGATGGAAATGTTTCGTTGTTGCTGTGGTTGTGTTTTCTCAGGCCACTTGTGGACAGAAATGTGGGGTTATCTCAGCAACCGATCAAGAATTGTAAAATTCAAAAAAATTAGTCGTTTGGTGCCACTGAAATCGGGTATGAGTTAATCAAACGGCATCTGTGGCGTTATCAGCAGGTGAATTTTGCTGACCACCAGTCATGTTGTCTTATGCGACTAGACACGAGTCAGCAGTTGGTTTTGTCTGCTTTATGATTCTAACTAATCTCTCAAACATCGAATCCAGCAAGCTGATAGCGCAGGTTTGGCCCATACGGTTCCCCACCCCGCATGTGAATTTTGAACTCAAAGCAAAACCAGACTTGAGCTTGTTCAATTCTCTTTTGAAAGCAGAAAATAAATTTCCAAACAATATGCTGTGGCCGGTAAGGAGGACTGGCATAAGTTCTACCCAGAACTTCACTCTGATCTAAAATATTAAATAACAAATAAGTAACACTGAACTCATTCCTCAACTAAAGACTAACGGATCTAGCATGGGACACGACAAGTTGAGTTGTTTTGTACGACAGTCAATTTTCCCGAAACAAGTGCGGACAAAAACTCGATTGACATGGTTTCTTCCATTTAAGTACAACCGGGGTCATCCGGCAAAATTTTTGCTACAATTTTGTTAGATACAAAAAGCCAGTAGATACTTCTTCTGGCAAATTCCGTTTACTTGGGCCTTAGCATACCGCGCGCTCAAAATCAAAATAAATCGACAGCCATAACGAATTATTAACTGAAAACTTCAATTCATGGGTGAAATAAGTATACGCGATTATTTTCTACGTGCAGTAATTCTTACACAATCTTTTTCTGCAGCATTGAATGGCGACTTTCTCGGTGAGGAAAGAGCAAGGAATTTTGGTAAAGCTTGTGTAGTGATTCCACGAACAAATTAATCGGATGATGCAGTTGCTTCTTACACTGGCTCCGCATGAAGATGTCTGTAAAAATTTAAAAATGGTCCTTTATATTCCGAAAGGTCAAACATGTTTTAATAGGAAATTACAATTTTTCCAATTGTTTATCTTTTTTTCTCCCCCCCCTATGCCTTGCAACACCAAGAAAAATTTCATTTGCAATCTCCTTTCTCCATTAGAACGAGCGTAACGTGATCAGGGAAGGAAGCAGAACAAAGTAGTAGCGGTAGAAGTCGACTAGAGACCGTGCTATTGCTGACCGCAAAAACCCCTTAGTAAAAAATTTATCATCTGTCACTGGCAATTAATAACAACTTAAATCTTTTAGTTGTTAGAAAAAACCTTCAGTTTGTTCCCATAGACGTAGCTTGACTGAGATGATGCCCAAACGAACGACTTCAGTTGACTGAGTGACGAAATCAAACTTTGTTGCCACAACCTAGAATGAGACATCCAGTTTATATTTCCCGGTACATGTTATTTGTGCCTCCCGACAGGTTTTCATTTTTCCTAATCAGATTACTTTACCTTGGTAATCAAAGCTGTGCGCCTTCAGCCACTCTGATTAGACTCAGAGTGAACACAAATGAGGGGGAATTCGCGCTAACTTTATATTTTCCATCGATATCCATGTCCAACGTCTGAGAGTGGGCTTTGTGCAGAGATAACAGTGTGTCTGTCGAGTTTCTAGTAGATCCGCAAGTGGAGCATCCCATAGAAACAGTCCCCACTTGCCAGTGTACTGACCATTAGCTTTTCAGAGGAGACGAAAATAACAAAACTGACAGAAACTAATGGGAAACATGACGCCGTCTTTTATCATGACGACAATCTCGTGTTTGATACTGAGCTAATTGGAGCATCTTTTAATCGTTCTATTCATGCATCAATGTGGTGTGGACGAGGTTGCATGAATACTAATATGATTTTATTCTCGATGAAAAGTGACCCTGGAAAGCCGTGTCACCGCGTTATTTTTGGTTGTGTACAGATTGAATAACTTTTTGCAGCAGATGTCATTTTTTATTCCGAAACCTTACTGCGAACGAATACATACTACCTAGAAAAAGCGTTGTCTGAAAAAGGCTATACGTGGATAGCATCAGCATGGCACGTTGAAGTCTTTATTGGGAATTATGAATCATCGCTTATTATGCTGACTTAATGAAAGATAAAAAGACGGAAAGAAAGGGGACTGCTGTCAAGGAGACAACCAAACAGGATCAGGGAGCAATTGCTGTCTCATGGTAAGCCGTTTGGGTATCAGAAACATACTATGTATACGTGCTTCTCGACAATCCCAGTACGATTTAGGCGAAAGTAATGATAAATTTGATTATAAGATTTGTTATGCAATAGGCAATCTGATCTTCTGAAAGCCGCAGACGGTAGTCAGCTAAAGGAGTTTAAACTGAGAAACCACAAACTGTGTTTGGATTGTACGGTCAACGATACCTTAACTAAAAACAGAATTCATCGAAGCTACGTCATGCACGTTTCTAGGCCCCAGGTTCACTGAGTCCTGGAAAAAATCATACAAAACAGTAAACTGAATAAGTTTACAAAAAAGGATGAACACCTTCTATTAGTGGACACCGGTTTCTAAGCGCCACAATATTTTAGACTGATAAAACAGTGTAACTGTGTCCAAATGCCAGGGGAATAGACCAGAATTAGTTGTAAAGAAGTTACTTAGATGAACTTTTTGGACCAGGCAATGCCCTTCGCTCCACGTCCTCCATTTACGGTTGAAATGGTATACACGATGAAGTATGGCGTGATTAACCGTCTAATAAGCGCACAAGTTAACAGAATATAGTGCGAAAGACCGTAAACAAGTCAGCAAACAAAAAGCGATTCGATTCGTTACTGACCAGTAAACACCGAATACTTAAACTAATTCATTACTTTTTCTAGACTGCTGACCATGTGCGTGTCTAACCATTCACGGCACTCCACCTTCCGCCTTTTTGCACCAGTTGCATATGAAAACACGAGATATTTCACAATTTTCCTCCATCATTAGGCTATTATTTGGGACTGACACTGTATAGAATTTAAATTCTACAGCGTTACATTTTTTATGACATTACATGCACAAGTATGATGAAAGGTGCTGCCACAGTCACTAGGGCTCACTACACAAAGGAGAAAGGAACCGGGAAACGATCCTGGAACTTGGAGTGGCATAGGACCACATAGGAACTCATTATGCCAGGTGCGGCAATGAATCGAGCGAAAGCGAGTTGCCGTCCACCACCAAAGTGAGTGGCAGGTCGGACATTCGAACCTCTGACCTTCTTTGATGACAGATGCTTAATCTGGTGGACGGAACAGACAGAGCGGCTGCACCGCGACTTAGTGGAAATGTGGACATCAGTCTGTGATGACATTTGTTGTCCTCCGGTCCACCAGAACACCTTATAGCTCGATCTTCGTTTCAAGCTTCATATCGGGACTGCAGAAAAAGAATGTACGTTTGAGGAGTTAACCTTGTGCGTTTTCAACACTCGCAGTGCGGTTGCAACAAGAAATGAGTGTATTTCGATTGGAAACTGAATGGTTTGCGAACGGGAGTAGATTCAGTTATCGCCATGGCAGTGCTCCGGCTGCCTGAGTGTGTGCTTTGAGGCTGACCTAAACGTCTCGCAAGAAAGTGTTATTCAGTGCCTAAAGAGAAACCACTGCCTAAATGTCCTCATTTCAGACAATGAGAAAACATCTTATGGTAAATGAAAATAATTCCCGGTTGATCTGGACGACCGATCAAATTTCATTGACCGTGAATTCCATCCAGATGAACCAGTTACTTAACATTACGGGAAACTTTTCCCCCGGGCAACTCAGTTATCTTTTGCATCACACGTGAATTCCCTTGGTGATATTCGCAGATAATCTGTTCTCGTTTCTGTCAAATGCATGGAAATGAAGCGAGGCAGGAGTGCAACGCAAAAACACCACAAGTTTTACTAGGTCAAATCGTCTAAAGTGAACCAGACAGTCAGTCGAATTCGAGGGAAGCAACCCGGTTTTTACCCCGGTGTTTGTACAGGCTAATTCTATTTAAAAACGTCTAGTTTCAGAAAAGCCAGAACAAAACAAAACACAATATCATAAGCGTATTGAATTGCTTTGCATGTAGTTGTTAGGAAACTACCTCGTCATTTGTCACACTAGTCTACAAATATGTCCGGTATTATTCACGCTTATGTCAAACGTGATCGGATTTATGTGAAAGCACTCGCTTCAGTCGAAATTTCAATGAATCTGATGAGCATAGATCCGCTGGTAATTTGTGGAGTGACGGGTGAATGATTCGTAGACGTGGTAGTAAAAATGCACGAACGCGAATGTGATAAGTGTGCGACGTTAAACACACCTATGGATATGAGATGGTGACAGATTAGTTGTGTACCAGTTCATAATTGTGGTTCACAATGTATTTTGAACACTTTCGAAACATAAGCAAGTTAAAATGAGTAGAATAATACAATGGTACAAACAGAACATAGAAACGCTGACAATCGACCATCCTATAGTATCCTAGAATCGTTCACAGTAGGATTTGGAAGACGTGTAACGCTTGGATTTCAAGAAATTCTTCCAATCGAGGCACGCTTCGGATTGTAACTTCACGCGCGTCTGTATGTGGACAACGTGTACAGTTGCTCTAACTGATTCAGATATAATGGCTCTCGCATGGGACCGCTTCCCTATTGCAAATGATTTAAGATCGATGAAGATTGGACTAATAACATCAGGAAGAGCAAAAATCAAGGGGTGAACATTCGAATGAGGTATTTATCGAAAGCACAGAGAAGTTGAGCAGGACCAGTCGTGAGGATTTCAGCAGGGAGGTGATCAGAACCAGCAAGATAAAAGGATTTCATACTTCTGCGTAGCTTCACAAACATGTCCAACACAAACGCTCACGGTTACCAAAAATCGATGGAACGAGCGATAGAGGACAACCGTTAGAAGAATAGTTGAAGTTAGTTTCATGTTTATCCACCTCAGCCTCACCGTTTACCGACCACAAAAACAGTTTCCCGTGGTAAAGAAATTTAGGAGTAATGTTTACCAGGTACTGCTTAGTAAAAAAAAAGTACTGGTTAGCTCTATGCCCCAAGCTGCGAATGTCTCTTGAATTGCGAACTTTCGTATCACTGGAATTACAAGTATCAAAGGGGATTAGAGTTAGCATAAATGCCCGCTCAAAAAACGTGTCTTTTGGAACGTTCGACTTCAGTTTAGATTACAGATGGACTGCAAGTCCTGTCGCACGATTTCATAGACTTATAAGAAAGGAACATCGTAAAACCCACAAAACAACCCGAGTGCATAATATTTTAAGACTATTAATTTCTTTTTAGCAAATTTATGTATTCCCGTAATCCGCAGTGGTATACGGCCTTTCGATCAGCAAGTAAAGGCAAAGAGCTCCTTAAGAGATCGGATCCGAATAGAGTCACACATCTCAACCCAAATCCAGACGCGTTCGAGCGCTTTTTTGTTGCTACATATGATTTGTATAAAACGGCTGTGTAATATGGGAGTCCAGTGTTTACTTGCCTCCGTTGGTGCAAAAACATCGGACCGTAATTATTTTAAGCCCTGAGGCATGGGTTACTCGGTACCGACTACAATCAGTCTGTGAAATGAAGTCCATAAATTTGAAGTTCTAATTTGAGAGAATATGATCTGCTGCGAATGAACTAGAGGGTGTACAAGCTTTGCCCGTCGCGAAATGAAATATGTTAAGTTTTGGCCTATTAGCGCGCAACCTCAAATAAATATTCCGTGGCTATGGTTACAATCAAAGGCGAGTTAGGTGGCACAAAAATGTAGATAGGACAACTCAGTGGCCGGTGGCCTAAGAATAACGGGAAATGGTCCCGAACTTACCCGAGATTGATCCAACTGCTCCCGTGCGACATGGACAACCGCAAGTGACCCCTCCAACCGTTAACTAATCGGTGACTGAGCAAATGCACAAAAATGAGCTGGACTCTCACGAAAAGATAGTGTGCCACGAAAGAGTGTCGGTTGTCACAAATGTGGAAAATGGAAACTGATTACGAAAGTAGGAACTGGTCAGAATTATCCCCTGTTCAAAAAGACCACATTTAGAATGGCATCGGGATCCAAGCGGAGCGCCATGAGTGATATCCTAATGACTTGGCCAATCTGTGGGTCGGTAGAGAAACAGGCAACAAACTGGACACAACACAACGCTTCTTCTTTGGCTTTTTCTGGCTCTATTCCCCAGCCTCTTTCGCCTCCGGGTTACACATATACACAGTTGCACGTCCGTAGGATTTCGCTCGCTAGTGTGCACATCTGTGTGTCTTGGTGATCACAGCTAGGTCAGTTAGGTCAGTCAGTCAATCCATCAGTCAGGCAGTCAGCCGGTTGGTGAATCGTTCGGCCACCGGCTCAATTTGAAGGAAGGCCACCGAGAATAGTTTGCCCCGGCGTGATGTGAATGGGGTTAGGGTCGTCGAGGCTACTGCACTGTATGCAGATTGTGATTTTGTCGATATGCGCACTCATCGCTGAATTTAGCGGCGTAGTAACATAGATGCACACGCACACGAATGCACATTAACATACGTTTCACATGCGTGCAGAAGCATTGTCCAAATCGATTGTGTGCGAAACTTGTGTGCTTGCATCTGCTTGACCGCTTGTGATCGTCAGTGCGTAGGCGTGTGTGTATGGGGCCTACGTCGGCGCAGAGGGGCGACAGACTGGGAATGTGGGCAAAACGGACAGATGCGTTGGCGGTGATTAGGGATTGGGGTGCTTAAGGAGCTAATGATTAAGGCGTAAATACTGGCACTGCTTGCACATGGATGCCTGTTGGTTTGGTTGATTGCACCAATGCTGATGAACGGGCCAAAAACAATTGAGCGGGCAATTGCCAAATCGGGAAAATGGTAAGGCACGATAATTAGTAGACCGAGTATTGGTCTGGGGACAAAATTGTAATGCGGGTGTATGGTAGAGACACGTAGAACTTGCGCGTGCTGCTGCAGGGTTGGGTGCGGACTGAAACTAAACTCGTTCTCACCATTGTTTGAAAGGCACCAATTGCGCCACCGTTTGTGTTTCTTTGCTCAGTTTCACAGGGTAAACAAAGCGGGCTAGTGCAAGTTCCTAACACGGAGGCGACTTCAAAGCGTGAAGGGAATCGCACAAACAGTCTGATCATGCTGTTACGACGTAGACCGAATTGATCACGTTTGCACACTCATTCACTTTTTGTCACGCACTTCACCATGCACGCGCATATCAGCACGCGTGTGTAGGTGTCTCCACATTGTTTTGCCATTGTTCATGATTGTCGGGGTCGGGGGAAGAACTATTCATATCCGATGCGTGGTTGAGTACCAAACGTCACCGGTCTACTGACCACAACAGACCGGTAGACGTGATTGTATATCTGATGGCGTTTTTCGGTAAATGTATTTGAGATTGTAGGATTGATGTTTCGTTCTTTCTTATCCGCTTAATCGAAAGTAATGGTAATAGCAGCAGAAGCGGAAGCATCAAATACCTCTGATCGTTTGCACACATTCATAACTCGCTCTCTATCTCTCTCGCGCGCGACTGCTTGCTTAAAAACCCGGTTACTGAACGATCACGGTAGTTGGTGCATTGCGTGTGCTGCTTGTGCACGCTCGCGAATGTGGCAAATTTATCCTTTCGGTCTGACCCAAAGTCGACCTTCAACAGCAAGCTTAGGAGCTGTTGGTATTGGTGGTGGCTGTTTTTGTTGTTGTTGTTGTTCCTCCTGTGATGGTGGTGATGGCGGTGGAATTGTTGGTACTGCTGCTGCCGATCGTGCTGTTTGTGCTGATGACGCTGACACAAACTCTGATGGACAACCCCGAGAGGCATGGGTTGGCGAACACCCTGGTTCACGTGGGCCCGTGCCCGTGCTCGTTTCTCCTGCGGCTGCTTGGGGTTAGGGTTAGCAGACAGTAGCACAAAATGTGTGTATTTGATGTGTAAAATGTATGACCTCTCTATGGGTGGGACCTGACTCGACCAAGCTACAACCAAAGTTCAAAATAATCAAGTTAAGTGTATAATTTGTGTAAAAATGAGTGTATCTCATCAAAGCAAGGGTGATCAGTTAAGGTGTTCAGACAAACCGGTTGTTAGATGATACACCCCTTCTGTCGATCGAAAAGCCTCAAAACACTAGGATCTGCAATATAGAAAGCAAAATATCTAGACAACAGCTTAAAAAGTAAGAATCCCCGAAACTAGTTCCTGTCCCGACGGACGGAAAGGTGAATGAAAACATTTATTGTATTCAGTTCAACTCGAACTGTTTCAAACTGTCCACTTGCCTAGAAAAACAACAAACAGATAAAGAACTCTGGGCTGCGTGATGCAATTAAAAGCTAGAGAAATATTTCATAGTTCGCACAGTGACAATCGCAAACCGGACGTACTTCAAAATAATGTACACTTCATAATGAATAGTGATGCGGCGAAAATAATTTGGGCATTTTGATGGAAAACTTTTTCCTCTTTCGTTTTATTTCTTTTGATTCTGAATCAACTGTGTAAATCACTTCCTGTATGGAGACGCAGTCAATTGTAGACTGCCCAACCGGTAAGTCACAGGCTGCGGTGCGATTCGAAACCTGAGGTTGTCTCGTTGAAGCACCATAGTTTCCACAGGAAAACGACCCCAAAGAACTCGAGTTATTTATATTCGGAGTTAAAAAGCATGAAGTTGTAGGCATATAAGGTTTGCATTCGCGCAAAATTTATCTGTTTCAATTGGATCCAACGCGATTCCAGTAATCCTGCGTGGATGAAGAGTCCATCTATGAACCACGCTGGTGGTTGGTGTGACGCACTGTATCGATTCATCAAGGTCAACCTTTGGGAAATGGAATATCAAATTTCCTCATAAGTATCGTCGAGTATGGGAAACTCGGTTTTTTCCACCCACATACGATATTACTTAAGGAAAAAATCTGGCTGTTGTGCTGTTTGTCAAATAAACCACGTCACATCTATTTTGGATGTAAATGCCGATCAGGATCACCACTACTGTTAATTCTTGCCAGACATCCAGATAAAAATTTTCCTACTGAGATTCTCTATCACGAACAGGAAACCCGAAACGTCGACCAAAATTTTCGTGACTATCCTAACTGTTTAATTCATGCCTTGCCGAGAAATAAACTGTACAGGCACAGTTGGACTGACTGATGAGAGTAGTTTTGCACTAGGTCATTTTTTTCACCAGACAGAGGAGATGTAATGAACTCTTAGTTGTTGCTCACTAGCACTAGACTGCCGAGATTTGGCACCGTATGTTTGCTAATCAAACACTGATCGAGCTGTGAATGGAAACATGAAATTTCTCATCCAACAGTACGATGTCCTTTTGTTTACTGAGTTGATTTTGCACACGTCTAAGGTCTGGTTAGTTGCGCATTTCATGAGATCATATGACTACGGAACATAGGCTGGCCCCCGAGCAATCTCTCTCTCTCTCTCGAGCGGTTATTGAATATCATTTGGTGAAAACTTGGTCAACTGTTACTAACTGTCCTCCTGAAACTCAATGATCAACATAAAATGACGTCGCACTGGTTGCGACTCTTACGGTATCGAATGTATCATTGAATTCATTTGTTCAGTGCTGAATAGTTGGTTTCACTATAACCATCCCTAAATTTTAGCCTAAAACAAGTGTTTTTCACACACGAAGGTGACAGTCGATTTCGGATAGCTTCTAGGGTAGTCGCAGTCAGAAGTATTCTCGACACGGAGTACAACCGTTCTCGCCGTAAAGTCTCATTCCACAGTTCCGTAATGGAAATCAGAAGCATACGATCCCATCCCGAGGCACGTGATCGGTGTGATCTAATATTTCGTATCTGCCTAGGCAGCAGGCGGGATGCAGGGGGAAATTATCATCTCGTTTGATTTGAGACGAGCCTGCGAAAGATGAAGATCGGTTGAAAAACCATTTGTTCGCATAAGGATCACTTTTTTTACTCATTCCGGTTTCACCAAACATACTGGCAAGAATGGAGTTTAAAATATTGAAACCCTATTCCGTTGTCGGACTGCCAAAGGTTTGAAAAAAATTTAGGAAAATGGTCGCTGATAAAGGGATAAGAAGAAGAAAGCGGTTGAATCATTACGACCGGGATGAATAGAGGCCAGAACTACCGGTCAATTCAAATGGATTGAAACTAAGTCAAGCCAAAATTAAAAGGTTCGAATGCCAAATACATTTCAAAAGCATGAGCATTCATCGAACATACGAGTGCTTCTATGATTGACTGATTGCTTTTTCGGACTGTAACTTCCACACACAAAGCTCAGACCACCAGTCTAGCGTCATACTCGGGAAGCAACCGACTCAGGTTTCGTTCTTCAGTGATGTACATCGCCCTGTGAGAGAGAAACTTAAGTCTGGTGTCTCCCGAGTTTGAGTTTTACGGGATGGCCCGAGGTTACTGCTTCAAAATTGGAGTCCAAAATGCAGTCAGTCAAACATATCAGCATCAATCTCACACGCGATATGGTCGATCGCTTCCTGTGTACGTTTCAAGTGACCAAAAGGATGGATGCCATGGATAACAAGAATTCGCTTTCTGTCTCCGAAGTCAGTATTACCAGTGGAATCGAACCGACAATCTCTTATATACAGAGCAAATGCAGACTAGAAGCAAGTAAGTTGTTGCGAATGGTGTAGGTAGTGAGTGATTCCTTCGCTTTGCTCGTATGTTTGCCTGTTTTTTTATCTCAGCAGAAGGAACAGATAAAAGTTAGAGTACTTGTAATCGAATAAAATTATTTTGATCCCTACAAGGTGTCAACGTGTTCCCGGTTAATTTACCATATTTGTCTAACTGAAGCCATGTGAACCAACAAAGAAAGTGTCCCGAATGCGAGAACATCATTCCCTATTTCATTGATTAGATTTTAGAAATTATAGGAGGTAAAAAGCTCATATGCCTCCGCAAATTTGTGATTATCATAGTGTTAACTTTTAACTAATGAATCGAGATAACATTTATGGTGTATGAACTGCTGCAATCGGGCAGCAAAACGAAATAAATCAAAGCAAGCCGCAATCATTTGCCCTCCCAAAAAAGCGGCAAACATGTTACTGGCTCTGCCTGATTGCAAAAAGCGCATAGCGACGTAAATAAGGTGACAAACTTTTGGGGACAAAACAACACGTATTTTATACCTGTTTTTGGATGAAAAACAATGTACGGCAAGTGACTACTTTCCATGGTATACAAAACTGTCCATCACGGGAGGCACCATCGGTCAATTCACCATCAAGGAAGGCACTTTACAGATGCTTGATTTGTACTGGGAATCCTCAAAAATGCATGGAATGGGACGGGGATTATAAACAGGAGATGAAAGACTGAGAGTTGAATACCTAGACTACTGTTCTCCCCGGGGCTGAGCCTCATCGGGTGGTTGAATTTCACTACATAATACAACAGTCCGACTGCACTGATTTGCACGGCCAAGGACCGCTGGCCCGAAAGTAATCGACTCCCGTCGACGGAATACTTCTCTGCCGATAGCCAAATCTCGAATTACATCTGTTTGTCCCGAGTTCACGTCCGAGCTCAAGCGGGGTGGATTTTCATTGCCGAGGATGCCTAAAAGGCCTAAAGCAAGCGTACAGTGCGTTCAGGGCTCTTCAATGATGAGTTGGGCGGTGGTACCGTATGATGAGTAAGTTGATAGGTCATAATTCTGAAGACCTAGAGTGACTAAGCTGATCACCCATCAAGTAATTTCTAGCAATTTCTTTATTTGTGGATCTTGTATTATATTCAAGCAACTTACGGATAACAGCGATTCTAAAAAAAACAAAACACTGACCGATCTAAACAAAGTCCTCTGGGTGATATTTCTAACCGGAAACAATTAGTGACTAATGCAATCCTTACTAAAATTCCAAATACGAAAGCATCCGTTCCGTATTTGTGGTCACTCGCAGTGAGTAGAAATTGCTGAACGAGGTCTTCAAACATGTAACACCTTTCACCCGCGATGACCGGGTGAGCCCGGGATGGAATAAGTAAATTTGTATTGCACATCCTTTTGGCGAATTCAACCAATAAAACGTTCTAACAACCATCTCACAATGCCCAAAACATACCAGTACCTATTAAGCATCAAGATCAGTCAAATGATGCTTTTCAGACCATCTCTGAAAAGAATCAACACTTTCCCGCGTCCTCTTATTTTGGAATCCAGACTCGAGAGGGCCACAAAAAGACAAAATCAGGTCAGTATTTATATAACACGAAGAAACCACCGCACAAACCAGAGGTGGTGAATTTTGGACGAGAACCAGCCAATGGAGTTTTCCATCCAGCATGGTATTTGGCCCCTCGTTTCACCGTAAAATATTTCCGCGACTGGAGATTTTCCTCAAGATCTCGGAAACGGTGCGCAGAAGCCCATGCCTTACTTCCATATTAAGAAGCGTAACGGAACGAAATTTTCTCTCAGGTTGCATTTTCACAGTCTGATTCCAGGAATACCAACTAATTTTAGGCTCGTATGTGTATTCTGTACTTGTTCTCTTTCTCGCAGCTTTAGTCGCTTCCGGGGGATCAGGTTTGGCAGAAACAATTTTCTCTTCAGTTATTTTTCACATTGTGTACACGTATGTTTGTGTGTGTTTGCGTGTGCGTGTGTATGCATGCGCTAGTTTGAATGCTTCGGTGTGGGCGAGTGCATAAGCAGGCATTCTAGTCTACCTCTGGCCTGGGCGATGTGGAGGGATATTTTCAAAAACGACAATCAATACATTCACCATTCTTTGTGACCCAGTTATTTTTTTATAATTTCCATGCATATAAACACATTGGAAACATGAACGTGGTCTGGGCATGATCCAGATCAAGGGCGAATTGGTGTTGTTGCTATTGTTTTTCATTATGAACGGACTTACATTTGGGAATGTGTGAAGTGATTTGCGCAAACTTGTAGTTCAATAAATTGATCCATGCGGCTAAAAACCAGATAAGTTGCTATAAAACAATTGAACTAGGTCGGTTCTACTTTCAGTGGATATCATTAGAAGTGGATTTTAACGCACTTGTTCCACAATGGAATTGGTACGAGCTATTTGACAGTAATTCACTTTTGATAAAAGGTCCACAAAAGACACATGATACTTAAAAATCAATCACGTATTCAGTGTGAATCGGGAACACTTTATATATGCCGGAGAGAAGTGAGAAATGTTGAGGGGCAAATAAGTTCACGGCCAAAGATAGAATAGATTTGATTGGACTTCGTTTTATCCGCGAAAATCCGCTAAATGTCGGGTTTGTCCAGACCGATGTACTTGGTCTGTGACGGGCATGGGATAACGTAAAAATTTAAATTTTGAAGCATGCAAAACTAGAATTTGTTATTCATTTATTGGTCTTACAACACCGAGGAATTATGACTTTCTCTTTTGTAATGATTAGCTAGGCCGGTAATTCACCCAATATTTGCCCTCATCAACTTTAGTTGTACACGGTCGTGAAGAATTGTTACGTCATTGGAAGAAAAGAAAACCAGCGAACACATCGATACTCGGGATTAATATCTGTACTTTTCTTCTTTGTCGTATTTAGTATGGAGTCCAAGAGTTAGGTTTCCGAAATTATAGTTCCTCATATGACAATGTTCGGTTTGTAGTCAGCCGTTTGAGGTTCCCATTTAGACAACAAAGACATTTTAGTGTTATTGTGTGCCGAAAGTATTGTGTGACAACTGATTGGACCAGGTCCTAGAAGTGAACAGGTGATTACGCAGACCGAACCGCCTAGCGAGGAAACCGCACGCGGCAAGTTATCATTATTTGGTCCCTCCTAGTGTGGTTCACAGGACCATTATTAGTATTAACCAAAAGGATCTACTTTTGATTAAACTTTTGGAAAATTTTAGTCATCGCATTGGTAAATTTGGCGCTATTTTCACTGTCAACTTACTCCACTCCCCGAGCATCACGGCGCCCATTTTATTATCAGACCAAATCCGTTAGCGTCTCTGTTGCAATGTATCAAACACCGCAGAGTAGTTGGCGCCGAAAAATCAGCCAGTAGTGTTGCCATTCGAGTTACCGCGCGAAAGTCAACTGTGCCATACACTGTTGTGTGGATGGTGAAATTTTAACATCAGTAACTAACTGATGGTGTTTGTATAATTCTTTCTACTCTACAGGAAGAAAAAAGATTTGTTCGATAAATGCTCTAGACAAGGGGTTATGCGTTGATTTGAGAGCAGTAGGAGTTCCGTCATCCTCCCCAGTTTGACTTGATGGAATTCTGCCTCTTCAAGTTGCTTCTACTGAAAACTACAAGTGCATGAGTAGAAGTGCAGTTTACAAAATAATCTCAGTCCGCACTCATCCTGACTAACCAAAGCTCAAATTTTGACCGTAGGTGCGTTTGGGAGTTTTCGTCATATTTTGACGGACAAGCTTGGCTTCTAGAAAGCCAGCGTTTTGCATCATTAATTAGGTTGACTTGTAACAGGTTGCACATGACTTTCATTATTCTCATCGAGGTAGGGGGGAACGTAGGCTTTCCTAATTATTAGCAGGACTTGCGGGAATGTGACGTTACCAAATAGTATAGCGTACAGAAGTGACTTTGAAAATGTGGCTTGTCTACTAAAGGCAATAATTAAAAAAATAGTGCGAGATGTCCCGAATATTCATCGAACTTTCTCTGTCCCATCCACAGGGACGTTTTCACGAATGGGACCAGCAGTGGAAAACTTTCAATCGAACAGATGAAGAAAACAGGATTTATGAAATGGGGTTAGGGTAAACCGGAAGATGTTGCTCACACCAACTGTGTATCCCTCTCCTATCCCAGCGGATCTTCGCTTTTAGCGCACAGCCGATTGGATCTTGGAAGCCAGGGTATGACCATGCACTATGCCCAGTGTGGTGTAGAATGGACGAGGAAATCAGGAGACTATAAATATACTCACGACCTTTGCTTTTCGATGCACCATGTTTATGTTATTTACCAAACTATGTGTGGAATGCATATCGTCTCGTTTCTTTTTTCTCCATCAATTGAAACAAGCCTCCCGAATATTCTGACTGAACTCGGAGCTATAATCAAATTGTTTTCGCTCCTAAACAGTGCTACTGTGACGCGGTCGGATATTGGGCAGTATCAAACAGAATGTTTGGTTTGTCAAAAGGGAGCGATAAATTTGCGTAGGTGGCATTCGTATTTCAAGTCGCCTCCTATGGAGCTTTGGATGGCCTGGCACGTTATAACTAGTTCACTTCTTTTCGGTCATTGAAGATTAAGAACTTTTCAAATATCACTCCCGATTGCTCTGTGATCAAGAGGTTTGGTCTGTCCCCCAAAAAGGGCACATACCATTACTGACATCCGCATCGAACAGTTTGGACCAGGTCAGAGAAATAAGTTGAACGAGTGTCGTCCTTTTGAGTTCTTGGCACAGTTTGACAAGACTGGTTAGGTTCGGTGAAACGAATAATCATTGATACTAAAATATCGATCCGGATTCCAATTACGCTAATTGTGTGATTCGCGAGAAGTATTGACGTGGCAGAACGAGTATGGGAGCTACGGGTTGGTTGACTTTGCATGGGCCAGTACGAAAATATTTTGAAAAAGCAGATAATCTGGGAACATGGCAAAAAGAATCGAGACGTGGACAATCAAATGACGACTGAAAAAAATGGGACCAGCAGAGCGCAGAAAGAATCGGTCAGGTTTTAGCTTTTTAACTTCGGCAACTTTTACAAAATGGCCCGCGGATGGAACGACTGAAATGAAATAGTTGACTAGCAGAAAAAGGCGCATTAGGAAGTATATTAGCTTTCTGAAAAAGAATCCGAGACCCTGGAGTCAATATCTAGAATAAAGAGCACCTTAATAATTAAAAAAGTAAAGTGTCATTAAGGATGTCCAGTTGGGACAAACTTATGACCGTTGAAGTCTCACAGTAGCAACTGTGGCACGGAACCCGGAATCTAAAACTGGCAAACATCTGATCAACATAGCATTTGGCTCTTAGCAAATAATTGTTGTGTTTTATGACAAAAATAAATATAGAATAAAAACATGAGGCGAAGGTTCCGAGGTAAAAAGCAGGAGTTCCACTTGCCCCAATGCCCTAGCACTAAAAATCAAACATTTCATTTGGTCATATCAAGACCACGTCTCCACGGATCAGTTTTCCCATCATAAACCTCTCGAAATTCGCGCACCGACCATCCGTCCGGATCGATAAGCAGTTGGTTTATGCACGTGAAATGCCGTGGGATCTGGCATTACAAACTGCCAACAAATGACTACTAACCAGCCGTCAACAGCGTGACTCACCAGTTTCTTACACTGGGTACAGATTTCTGCTTATGTATAGGTCTACATCAATGCTTCAAGTTGAGCCAAATAGCGTTCGTACCTGTGATTGCCTGCCGATCAATCGCCGGGCCCCGATGAAAAAGAAACTAATTGCTCGCGGGGTTCAGAATTCAGAAGAACTATTCGTTTATGCTCAAGCCGGGTTTTCCGAACTTCTCTTTTATGGTTTAACCGATTGACAACCGGTTATCCTAATGGAACCTACTGTCGCTTGCAAAAACAACAATGAGGTTACCGAGTAACATCAATTAGCACGTACAAACTTAGGTTTAAGGAATTCCTGTGGTTTGCGTTTAAGAATGCACAGCAAAATATGATCAGTTTCTCGTGGACAGACTCTGAATGAGACTAACCCGGATCATTTTTTTATCAATAATCCTGCGGAACCAGCACGTGATGGGACGGCTGGTAGTTAGTGACAAACAGATTAGGAAAATTCAGGCAGAGTTCGGGAATCAAATCCGTCGATTAAAGATCGCCAGCCAGAAAATCAGATTGGCCAATCTGTCATAGAGTTATCATCTCAACTAAGTGACTTCAATGAGACGGTATTTGGTGCAGATAATAGGAGTTGACCGATCAGGAGAGGTGGCTATGAAAACCGGCGAGACCAGTGGCTATTGGGTAACTTCAAATAAGCGTCCACCTGTCGTCCGCATACAGCGCCTCGTTAGTGCCACTTGGTATAAATTTATCAGATTGGTGCCGGTCTGGTCAACCAACCTTTGGGGACACGGTGATCATCTGGTTTGCTTATTTACAATATTACTATTAGATAAATATTAACGATAACGGGCAAGTTATGAGCGGCCATATTGGTTTGATTGTCCAAGGCTTGATCCTTGCTGATAAGCCTACTGGGATTCAGCTCTCAATGGTTTTTGTTTTTGTACCTTCCAGAGTGGCCAACCAACTTATTCAAGGATAAATATATTCTACTTTACAAGTTGTTAACAATGTTACTAATTTAGCAACATTACTCAATTCAGAAAAGCTGCTAATTTTCGTGTTTGATTTTGAAATTTGATCGCCGGAATGATCTTGAACTGGAAGTATTGCCAAGTCTGGTTGAGTGATCATTGGAAATTCTTGTTTGCTTTTGATTTCAGAAATCCATTGTTAACATTTCCATTCATTTCCAAACTCATGAACTTCACTTCAAAATTCATTTGATTTTCTTTTCCATAAGGAGAGTGGGATTATCTTAACTTCTGTATGTTTGCTGGCATGTTAAGACTGTCGTGAAAAGATCCGCCTCACTAGTGGGCAAAGTGGGCAACCGTAACCCTGAAAAACAAGGCAAAATGGAAACTGGAAAAGCTCTCAAACGTTCAGTCAGGATAACGGCTTACTAACGTAGACCAAATGGGTTGTCGTTCGAAATGGATTTCGAAATTTTTTCTCGGAGACGACCATTAACTGACCCATTTCATCTTAGTCGGTCATTGCCTGTCGCCCGCGACTATCCAACAAAACGATAAGGTTTGAGTTAGTCGATTGTTAGCAGGAAGAAAAAGCAAATTATGGGGAAGCAGTACACTGTCATTTTGGATCTGTCGAAATTCTGCAGGTATGTCTAAAATAATCAGAGCTACGTCGGACCACATCTTTTACGATACCTGGGAAGGGCTGTGATCCCTTGAATATAACACTTTAATGAAACTTACAGAAAACTTTACAATACATTCTCGCTAATGTGCTCAAGCGAGAGAGACCACATTTCAATTTTTTGATAACAAGATTTGAGTAACCAGTCGGATGGCAGTTCCGAATAATTTTGACATAGTTTCAGAAATATGCAGAAAGCGGTGCACATCGCAGTTGGAATAAGTATGCATTTCTCAACAGCTTTCCTCATAATTATATTTCTAGTAGTTGGATTCAAAAAACCGGCTTTAAAACGGGTTACCATCACGCAAGAACTTCCGCAATGGTTATTAGAGCAGTTCTCACAATTTGAAAAACTGCATAAGTGAATATGGTAGCTTGTGCACTAAAATTTCGACTCCATTTCTGATAAAATACCCTGGGATTTTACTGCATACTATGTATCAGGCTTGAGTCAGTTGGCGGAACATACTTGCTCGCAGGCATGAGACCAAGTCAGGGTCGAGTCTCCTGGTGTAACAGTAAGATTAACCGAACGACTACGTAACCAACAAGGGTCACTAAACAGCTGATAAAAACATGAATCAAGGCTAGAGGTGGAATTCGAAGGCCAGTGGTAATTGGCAGAGGGAGTAACAAACTTGAGGAGGGGATATAGCAGAAAATATCATACGAACTGGGCTGGTTCTTCAAAATAATAGCTGAAACCAATGATTCAGATTTTTCCTCAACTCCTGGTTTATAATAATTTTTCATCAACGTTCTCTGTTGATGTTTGGATGAACCGTTGAGAATCAGCCCTGCTGACGTAATGTTTAGAACGTTCGACTCGTAAGCGTTCGTCCGGGGTTCGCGTCCCAGTTCCGACACAGTAGATACGCACTGCTCATGATTCCAAACAAGGGTGAAACAGCTGTACCGTGTTTCCATGGTTTCCCAACAAGGAGTGGGGCACTGAAGCTGAACGATGAACCCCTTGGATATCAGATTAAATCCTATTACTGTAAAGATCAAGTTTTTTCATTGACTCAATTCCAGAGCTCCGTTCAAGCTTGGTGAAATATGCCAAACCAGAACGCCACAACACTATTCAGGCTTTAATAACTATCTTGTTAATTGAGCGAGCTATCCAGAATTTCCCATCCGATTTCAGCCTACCGGTGCAAAGGACAGAAAAGTGGGCGGACGGTGTTTCCATGCTCTACTGGAATCTACCAGTCATGATTCTCTGGATCAAGGCGTAAATTCAACACTTACCTGAAGCAGCACTCCAAAAATTTGTGAATTTTTACTGATTGTGGGTAAGACTGACGATTAGTTCAAGACGTGACAGTATCAATTTCCAAAATCAAACCCTTCTGAGACTAGTAATCGCTCCTAAAACGCAACAACAATTAGCCTGTTGGAAACAGTATGAAAACAACAATGGAACGGACCATGTACGCATGGACTTCGGCACCATCATTTCTGTCCTAATTCTGTGATTTTGGAAATTAGCTGAAACGAATTTCAATTTCAAACTTTGAAAAGAAAGGTCATCCGCCCACAACCTAATTAAGTCACAAAGAAATGGGAGATACATATACTGAGGTAAGATGGTCAGTCTTTTACAACAGAAAACGGGCATTGGCTCCGTCTGTGCTATCGTGCGTACTTGCACCATGGACGAATCATATCGAAGTCACGTCCCGCAGATCAGACTTTCATTTAGTCTGTCAGTCGATCGTTCGATAGGCCATCAACCAAAACAACAAAAACAAAAACAAAAACAACAACAACAGCGAATAAAAACACGTGGGTGTCTGAATATCAGTGGTTGTTTGTTTGTTCGAGTGATCGGTTTACGCTGTTCGTTCATCCCAGTGCCTCTACCTTGGGTTGAGAAAAAAGCCCCAAGCAAACGGAAATAAATCAATTCGCCCGGTCTACAACACAGCCGAATGTCTTAGTCACCTTGTAGCTGATCAACAGGAAAACGAGGAAGAATGCATGTTGTTCGCACATGACATGGGGAAAGGTGTGGCTGTCCGAATGAGTGCAGGATTGAAGGTGATGAGAGTAAAGAATATAAGCGGGATGACATGGAATAACGTCCCGCACAAAGTTAAGCTACTATAACCGCACAAAAATATTCAAAACGAGTCACGTATTTACACTTGTCTGCTTCTCCTTAGTACTGTTTAGACCATTCGGATTGCAGGGGAATTACCAGGAATGTATCCCTTGCAACGACTGGACGTTTTTTCCAAGTTTCACTCTTAATATCATAATTTGAAGGGCATTCATTGAATTCGTTCATATCTCTCGAGTATTTATAACTCGCTTATTTCTTTGGTTAGTACAAATTCAGTTAAATTGAAAAAGATTACTGGCGACAAAAAGCTGAAAAGTGGTTTTCTCCACGTTATTTTATTGGTTTCCTACGGAACTGTGTTAGCCACTCGAGGCAAAAGAAAATAAGCGGGACGAAGAAAGTACAAAAACTTTGTTGACGAAACCCTCATGGAATAGAGCAATTTGGTGGTCTGTTTCCGGTAGTATCTGTTAATGGGCATCTAGGTTGTCGTCTTCCATGTGTTCTGGAAATTAGTTCTGTTTTAGCCACGATCGGTTCCATAGATGAATTTGAGGAGTTTGCTGCCTGGTCCCAAACTAATGTTCATTTAGGACAGTGAAGGATGGGTCGGATCATCTAGGGTCCTAGCCGTTCAAAATGCTGATGTTTCCGGTAAAGAATAGCCAACCAATTCTTGTGAGAAAGTCGGATGAGGATTCAGTCATATCATATTACGAAATTTCGGAATATTTCAAGACGTACGGATTTCTCGCGGATCTCTGCTGCGTTGCAGCATAGGTCACATCATGTAAAAGCTAGTGGAATCTCCTGGACACAAAGACCGTACTAGGATCTTCATCTCCCAATGACTGGTCTGACATCAGCGATCGAATAACAAAGTAACGACAACATTTTGTTATACTTAACTTCGATGGGGGCGTTCTATCCAAAACTGCGAAAACAATCCATCAAATCGGATTCGATTTCTCCTTCAATGGCGAGATTTTCTTTGTTCAGTGGGATCGTATGCCGATATTCCGGTCGCATTTTGGCCTCCGTTCAAAGAAAAGTATTTCAACATACGGATGGTGACAAACTGGTTCTCTTCCTCGTTCCTTCAAGCCAAACGCATTCAAAGGGATTGTACGGAAATGAGTGCAATAAGACTAACACCATCTACTTTGACGAGGGCAGTTCCATGCCCAGCTATGCGTTTTTTCACGGTCCCTATGAGCGCCAATTATCGACAAGCGAACATTACCTTGAGTCTCTGTTCTCGAGCCCAAGGTTCATATTGATAGACACGAGACAACTGCATACTCGCCCTGCATACACAATGATACCCATGAGTTCCTACGTCGGTCAAATTACACAAAAATCAGAGATATTTACCACATGAGAATTGTAGGAACATCGGATTAAGATAAGCCGGACTGATGTAGAATTAATAAGCAGATATCAAAGTTTGGCAGGTTCGGTTTGTAACAGTGAACAGTGATGCTGCATCAAATCCACTTTCAAATGGTGGGTGTCTGTGCATGGAGCTGCGGAAACCACTCGTACGTCTTTAGTTAGAACCAGAGCTTGCTGATAAATAGCCTTGACAGACCTAAAAAAGCGTGATCCAGAACAACGACCAGACTATCATAATTATTTTGGCTAACTTTCTCAGACACATTGCTGGACAAGCTACCTATGATGCTAAAATTACAATGATATTGTGAGTCTGGGAAGTGCAGAAAAGGCGATAGAGGAACAAAAGTTTTGGGATCTTTAAGTCTACTGCATTGTGACTAGCAAAAATGCGAACAGATTTCAAGTCATCTTAAATTCATCAAAAATACGTTTAGTAGACTCCATTCCGTTGCGAGACACTAGTGACCGGCCGATTAAATCCGACGTGAGTATGACGTAATCATTCCCCAGCTAGTCTGCTCCAGTCATGGAGTGCGAATTCTATAGGCAATAATAAACGATCACTATGCAGAAATCACAGACAAATTGATTTAGTCAGCATTACATCCGAACTGCTTGCGGGTATTATCCTCCGCCAAATATCTAATATTCGGGAAAAGTGTAGGCTTGACAGCCAAGCCAATTTCCGTCACCTTCGGGATTGTAGTGACCAAATTTTCACCGGGCGCCAGATCTTCAAACAGACACATTTTACATGAACCCAGAGTTTCTGTCTTCGCTTATTTGAAAATGGCGTTCGACTCAGTCGACCGTATAGTTCTTTGGTACTGCCTCTTATTGAAGGGTGTGCCAGAGAAATTCATTTCACTTATCTAATCTCTGTATGCGAACAGCCGAAGCCAAGTTCATGCTTATGACAATCTTCTCCTGGAATTCATCACGAGAAGTGAAGTGGAGGGTCATTGCCTTTCACCTTTTCTTTTCAAATTTGTCACTGAGATGGTTACGGAGATAGCCCTATCCTCATGTGAGAACATTGGCACTGATATTCGCTCAGACAGGAAGTTGTCTGACTCAGAATATGCGGAAGATATTGTGACACCAAGTCTTGACCCAAGTAAGTTGAAAGTTTCTCTCGATTGTCTGAACGATAGTGTGCGTATGTTTGGTATGCATTTCGCACTTTCGAAGTGCCAGATTCTGTAAAATGCTGATTGGATTGGTTCATAGTCGAATCATATTCTTTCAGAAGAGGCGTTGTGAAAGGTGGTTAGAGTTAGTTATATTTCGCCTGGCGGCCGTTTATCTAATGAAGTGTCTTCATACATACATAAGGTTTGACTAATATTCATTGATTTGAGGCATCCGTGGCGTCGGCATGACATCCGGTTATCGATCAGAGATCGAGCATATGAAACAGTAGTGAAGTCGGTATAGCTCTGTGGTTCAAAACATGGCTATTGAGGAGAGAAGATATGCAAAGATTTCCGTTGTTTGAGCGTCGATATTTTTTAGTATTGGTGGGATATAGTAGAGGAATGTTATAAGTAACTCAAGTTAGGCGAAAGATACTGGGTCCTGGGGTTCAGTCTCTAGAGCTGGCACTAAGTCAGAATAAGTTGAGATGGTTGGGAAGTGTTTTGCGCATATCCGCAGAACGACTGCCTGAATGTTTGTGCGCAGTTCTCAGGGGAAAGTAATGCTTAGACGATGGTTCGAGAGGGCCAGTCGATGAGATGCCAAAAGTATGAAAACCCTAACAAGTGGCTCGTGTAGGTGTAGTTATATTGTCTGTTTGGGGTCTACGAGATCCTCACAAGCAAAGGTTGCAAGCAGTTGGTGATGCAGCTCAGGGCTGCGGCCAATGGCGTTCTTGCATCCGAAACCTTACTCCTTCGGTATAAGTCTTCAACTTACCATTTTTCCGTCATTCCTCATTATCCCTCATTCTTTTTTCTCCGTGACTGCATAGTACTGTGAGGTAGCAGTCAAAAACGGAGCGAATCAGTTCAGCGTTAATGGTTGTGCAAACTAAGTTGAACTGAATATACGATCTGCTTTCGTATTCACTCATATATTCCGGTCAATTTCAAGTGATTTTTCGTGCAATATCGACCCTAAACTTATTAATGAATCTTTCGAATCATTGTTGTGATCTTTATCCACTTATCATTAGCTTTTGTATGTTTTATTTCGGGCCTGCTTGTGTGGCTTACAAGTTAAGGTGTTTGATTAGCATCCCTTCGTATTCTGTGAATGGGTCCCTCATGTGGGGCCCATGGCCATTTCCAGCAATCTGAACAAAACAGCTGTACAGTCTGATCTATGCTCACATAATCCCTCAGAGTGCGTTCACGTAGTACCTTTACCGGAGGTGCCACACACAACTGAATTAGAGCCAATTTCAACAAACAGGGCGAAAATCCGTCAGAGGATTTGGAAGGATTTTGGGTCACTCAGGAGGTATACATCGAGACGCCTAGTTACAGTCAGATAAACAGGTAAAAAAGTGAAAGAAAGGTGTGCGACCAAACACGGGGGAAATAAACGGAACTGGGAGGTATTATGTGCCCAGTTTGAATTCCAGTGGCCATGTTGACCACAGTCAAGATTAGAACGGAATAAAAAGAGCAATATGTGTAGAACTGCTATTGACCGTCAGCTTCACGTGGTCTACATCGGCTGTTGTTGGCCATCAGAGTTGACGACGGACATGTGGAAAATACGTTATCGTTGTCGGGTAGGCGGAATGTAATTAGGTCGGGCATGAAGATATAGGCCACCATCGATTATATTGGGCTATACCATCTGTTTGTTACATGTTCCCGGTAAGTTGTCAATACCGTGGTGGTGGCGAAGAGTCGATAAAACTCAATATAAAAGTTTACAATAAAGTGTGAAGTTGTCATCTCGCTCCCGCTTTTAGATCTAGTTCCTACCATGCTAACGAACAAAACTGGAAGCGTCCATTTAGCGAAATTAATTGGACAGGGCATTACATGCACTTTAGAAGTTTTTTCTATTGGACATAGACGCAATCTGCATCAAACGTTATTTCCCCGAATACTTTGTCTCTTCACCCCAGAATTGTTACCAAGTGAAACAGATAGACTGACAATGCACCACCGGGTAAAAATGTTTATTTACAGGTGCACAGTTAGCCACTGAATCTTGAAGGATATTGTATAATACGGAAGAAATAAGATTTTTACATTCCAATGCCTTTCAACCAGCAATCGGAAACACCTTCGAAGCTGTCACCCCGAGGTTAATAAGCCAGCCTCAAGATTTTTCTCAGCCACACTAAGGTGAAGAAGAAAAAAGTGTGTACCATCTCTCTACCATTTGTGCGGACCAATTTAAGTTTGCTTCTAGTCTGCTGTAAATTGGAAGGACGGGCACAAACCTCCAGCCAGAATTTGCGAATCCTCGTTCAAGATACTGGAGCCTTCGCGATAGAAATTCAACCTCCAGCGCCGTACCACTTTGTGGATTTATGCCACCGAGTTGATCCAGAGACTGCCTTGCAAATTGTGACAGGCCCAAGTGGTCGATGTTTGTTGACCTCCATGGGAAAGATTTTTAAACATCGATTTCAGAGAGAATTGTGTTCAAACGCGTCTCGTAAGTAACTGTTGTTGTCGTGGTGGTGGTGACCGGCGAATTTGAATTTTAGGTCCCTCTATCCTCTTTATTTGCCGCTAACTTATACTGACTTTAAGTGATTATTCTCACTATTAGTGTAGGATTATCTACTTACTCAATACGAAGCTAAATTAATTGTTGAACTGGTTAGAAATGTATTCATTCCGATGTTCTTTTCACATGGTCTGCCGGGAAGATTTAATTTCTCAACCACTCGATAGCCTAAAATTAAAATTCATTGTTACTTCTATTCAGTACTGTCTCACTTTTGGAAATTGTGCGTACTTGCGCCGGACCTAAAATTGGCGCGCGGAGATTCATGAAGATAGTTTGCAGTACGCTAATACCATACTGCGATTTATTGTTTTGATTTACGAGGTTACACATTTTTCCATATAACCAGCGGAGCTTATTGCGCAACGATCTTTGGTCCGGGACCAGTTAAAAGTCCTGCCTTCCATATTCTTCCTCACGTGTTCCGTTCTTTTCGGAGCGATTACCGGAAGAGGTACGGGATGGTGAGCTGTCAGCCGCTGACTGGAAAAAGTTAACTTTGCGAAACTTAGTGGACGACCAGCTGCAGTTGCATTGTCAAAGACTGACCTGAACCTCAATCGCTCACTTCAGACGCAAGTCAATCTGGTCAAGGTAATTTTGGTCGCACAGTGGACTTTAAATATACTAATTTCGCTAGAGTACATCATGCGTAACATCTGTCGTGTTTCACTTGATCTTAATTCCGGAGTCATCTTCGACCCCGATGTAAACGTTACGAGGATATTCTTATAGATGAAGTGGCTTCGTACGATGATGCTTCGAAAGTTCGATTAGTCCTTCCTAAACTCTGCCCTGTTGAACTTGCATAACACTTAAATTTTATTATTTCTGAGGAACTACGTATACGTGAATTCGAAGATTGTTGAGAGGTTGACTCAAATTTTTGGCGAAGTTCTTCGTCTTTTCCACCCATGCTTTCGGTCTCTGCAGATCACTAAGATCGATACCGACGGCTTCATTCAGGACGCCAGCAACATTAGATACAAATGTGCAGGATTCCAACATGGCTCTCTCAGGGAAGATCATTTCGGCTTCCTTGTTTTCGTATGTGGGTTCCAACCCCTGGCCCTACGCTGACCTCCATACACGGCTGAAGCGCCTCGAAGATGGTCTCTCTGGCAGTGTTAAATAACTCCAATGGCACTATTCTTCTCTGTGCCGATTATTCCACTCATCTCAAAGCAGCTCTGCCTCCCCAGCGTTGCCTACCTCCCGTTCAAGAATACCTCTCCATGGTACCTAGTGGCAATACTTTCTCCACAGAACTCGGTCTCGCGAATGCACGTTTCTAGTTCGCAGTAGTACCAGTGCAAACCTGTCTTTTCTGTCTCCAACCCAAGCTCTTTGCCCCCTTCTGTCTATCCATAGTATTTCCGCTGACAACACCCCCGAAAGTCGCAACGGATCATTGTCAAAAAGTGTAGGAAGTGGTTATCAGTCTGCTAGCTTACATTTTATCAAGCCTCGACAGCCTCTGAATCTCGGTTCTTTCAATGTGCGCCGACTAATGCAGGATGGCCAACAGGTGTGCTTGGCTCTGACAGTAGACTCATTGATGTCTGCTGCGTCAGAGAAACACGGATTCAGAATTCAAGTGGAGTAATTCAAATAACTGCTGCAAATGTCTCCTCAAGATATTTCCTGCATACTTCAGGAGACGAAGCAGTTCAACTGTGGGTCAACGTGGTGTAGGATTAGTCTTAGGTGAGAAGGCTAAAACAGTTCTTTTAGACTGGATCCCGGTTAACAGTAGCTTGCGCGCCATGAGACCGCAGGGATCAGTCGGCATCTGAAAGGATAGTAGTGTTAAGCACAGTTTATTTTTCATCTCGGCATATGTTTCAACAGACTGCAGCACTGACATGGAGAAAGACGAGTCTTATGAATAGATCGCCACTCTTATTCGGAACAGCAAAGGCTCTGATATTGTAGTGGCAGAAGGTGATTTTAATGCACAGTTTAGAAAATCGGGTGCATCAGAAGCCTATTTAGGTGAGCGGTGTGCCTTGCCTACTCAGCGAACAGATAACAGGGGGAAGGCTTCTCCAATTTTGTGCGGACAATAAACTATTCCTGTATAGCAAGAATTGCCGACACAGTTCGCGTCGCACGGCGACATAGCCCTCTAACTCGACAGGTACTCGGAGTCAGATCGACCATAAACTGTCGTAAACTGCCGCTGGCGTGGTTTTGTCCAGAACTGTAGATCGTACTGGGCCACGTACGTCGATTCGGACCATGCGTTAGTTTTAATGTGATTTTTTGCTGCAGCTCAATGGCCGTCGACGCAGGTCACAAACCCGATTGGCTGTCGAACGTCTGTGTGATTCGGCTGCTCACAATAGCTTCGAATAGAACCTATCCGAGGAACCAAGAACTCAGACGAGCAGCAATGTGGATCACCAGTGGGATCAAATCAAGCAGGCGTCACCTGACGGTAAGACTTAATAATGACCGTGAAAACTGGTGGGTTAAGGCAGCCGAAGAAATGGAAGCAGCGGCCGCTTCAGGTAACGGTCAAAGACTGTTCAAGCTTACACACGACAGCGGTGGGCGGTGAAGTTTGGTTAGTGAAGTCCTGTGCGATAGAAATGGTAGACAATAAAGGCTGGACCGTTGGGCTGAACACTTTAAAGATCAGTTTAGCTGGCCGCACGCTAACGTATTTAGGCCGGCGGCTAGATCTGCGATTCCTTGGGAGGTGTCTATTGACCCACCAACGGAAGTGAAAGAACAAACGAATATTTGACTTCTGGAGAGGAGGAAAACATCCGATCCAGACGACCCTCCCCCAATTCTTTTCAAATTGAGTGAGGAAGCTCTGATGAAATCACTTATCTGCTTGCTTCAGGATATCTGGAGCGAGGAGCGCATTCCGTTTTCCTGGAGTGAGTCAATGATTATAACAATTTTCAAGAACGGCACACGGAGTGACTGCAGCAATCAT
Organism: Fasciolopsis buskii; assembly: GCA_008360955.1. Lineage (NCBI taxonomy): Eukaryota > Metazoa > Platyhelminthes > Trematoda > Plagiorchiida > Fasciolidae > Fasciolopsis > Fasciolopsis buskii. Next base: position 312,041 of record LUCM01003661.1, on the reverse strand, counting down.
GGTGGGATTAGTTTAAGGTGTCAGCTTCGATAGTGTCGCGCCGTCTGACATCGATTTGCGAGAGTAATATCCGAGAACGGCAGGCCGGATTTCGACCAGATCGAGGTTGCATGGACCAGATATTCACTCTCCGGCAGTTGCTAGAAACACGCCGCACACCGCCGTCCTACGATCGTAGTTTTTCTAGACTTGAATGATGCTTTCGACTCCGTGGATCGACCAGCACTATTCAGTGCTCTCCACCGGAAGGGTATGCCAACGAGGTTCGTAAACTTGTTGCGAGCATACTTATGGTTGCGTGAGGTTATTGAAGTGAACTATCAAGTTCATTCGAAACGACCAGCGGTGTTCGACAAGGGTGTCCCATCTCTCCATTCTTGTTCAACTTCGTTATTGACGAGGTGACGGAAGATGCTTTAGGATGTTTCGGGATGTAGGAGTCGAACTGGGAAATGGAGGGAAGCTGTGTTGTCTAGATTATGCAGATGACGTTGTGTGCCTGTTCGAATCCACGGACCATGCACAACGCGCGCTAAACAAACTCTCGAGCGGAGTAGCTCCATTCGGGATGTGCTCCGCACCTTCAAAGTGTAAAGTGCAGTTACAAGACTGGACGACGGCAGTCCGGAACTTAATACTGGATGGAAAGGAACTAATGATTGTGGACCATTTCACCTATCTTGGTAGCTGCATGTCGAACAATGGTAGCAAGGCAGTAAAGTTAAGCACGAGAATATCAAAGGCTCGAGCAGCTTACGCTTGTGGCGTCAACCTGATATTTCACAGAAGTTGAAAGGTCGTGTGTACTGTGCCGCAGCGCTCAATTCTGTTGTGTAGCTGCGAGACATGGAGTATGTGTGCGGGAGATGTTCGTCGGTTGGAGGCTTTTGATCACCGATGTCTACATAGTATGGCTAGCATTGGATGGAGTGACCGGGTGAAGAATGTGGAGGTCAGGAATCTAATACTAAGTGCTGGCTCTCAGAATACCTGGTTTCAGCGTATGGTCGGGTCACGTGTTGCGTATGGCAAACACTCGTCTACCATACTGTACCCTATTTCGCGTTCCTCCTACGGAAGAAGTCATAGAGAGGTTAGCAGATAACGTGGCCACGCGGAATGAGAAAATGTACAGCGAACTTAGGTAAAGTAGGTGTCTCACATCTTGTTGGTTGGGGTCCGAAAGATTAGTTTGCTGGCGATCGTGCTGTCGTTTTCCATCGAATCAGAACGATTGAAAAGTGCGTTCGTACAGTTTGACTGTTCCATGTGTTGGCTACTGCAACATTCTTATTTTTTCCTCACCTGTGTAGGTCCACTCCCTGTTCCCGTATGATAGTCAGCCTTTTATAGAGACAAGTAACGCCGGGAAAAATAAAGTAGTCAATGAGGCTCACCTTGCCATGAGACACTGAACGATAAACATGACGATGACCGGAGTCACGAAAGCTTCTGATCATTAATACACACCACGGCCTTTACCAGTCCACTCGCTTACCACTTATGGTGAAAAAACAGCTCCGTTTATCAGATCACGGGTACTTTGATTCCCATTTTAGCAGCCGCTTACTTGATTGATATTGTGGTTGATAACAGTTTTGTGAAAGAATTGAGGGATCATCTCGTGGGAGTATTACAAAATAGTGGCTTTCGACTGAAAGCTCATAAATACCAGTACTTCTCACCAGTTGCTAAGTGCTTGTGTTTTGTGTTTGGTTCCACCGGCGGCCACCCCGATCCCGATAACATCTGTCCAACCAAAGAGTTACCGGCTTTGACCGACTTCTCCAGTTTCCGGCTATTATTGGAGTTCTGTAGCCATGGCCTGCTGAACGATCTGACAAGGACAGGGGTCTCGTGGAACTGGTCGAAAAAAAATTTCAGGTTTTCAAAAACTCCAGGTCTATGCTTTTCTGCCGCTTACGCATTACTACTCACACCTGACGATCGTGGTAGCCGCAACGTATCAAATTTTGGAATTGGTGGGGGTCGTGTATCCAGAACACTAAGGCAAGCTGACAAAAATACGAACCAGTCGAAATAAAGTGCCTTTTAAGCAGTTCTACAAACTTCTTTTCAGTCGACACTTCACTTTGCTTATCAATCACAGGTGGCTGGCGTGATATTTTGTGTCCAACAAAGGCATTCCAATTCACTCAGCTATTCAACTCGTGCGCTGGGAAACCACAACATGGATGACGCCTTTGATATCTGATACCAGCGCACCACCGACTTCGGTCAGGCAGATGGATTGTCCCATCTCATCTCCACAGACTGATGAGACCACGATTGTACAGCTTACTCTGGAAGATAACGTCTGCCGACAGTTTGCTGACACCGTTGGTCCTCTAGCAAATTACCGCCTTATCCATCTCCCTAGTCACTAGCAGTGGCTGTTCTGTACGACGCCACCAGATTCACTCCTCTTGCCCGCTATTTCGATTCACTGCTACATCACAACGCTAGTCACTGTTGATGAATAACTGTTGTCTCATTTAGGCCAACCGAATCGTGATTCCAACTCTTCGCGGAGGGCCGCCCTAAACCAATTCAATATGGGCCATCCCGGTATTCCACGAATAAAGTTCATCGGCTGCAGCTATGCTCACCATTCAGATATGAACAATGTAATCAAATCTATCATTCGCCAATGCTCCAAGGCATGCTTTAGAAGGTCTTCAATTTCTAATCGTCCAACTGGCAAAGAGTGAAAACCCGTGTGATTTGGATTATGTCAACAACTTTATGTGATTGTTCGAATCTGTTGAACATTGGCGACGTGCTCTGAACAGACTCGCGAAGACTGTAGCTCCATTCGGAATGTGCTTCAAACTTTCAAAATGTGAAGTGCTGTTACAGGACCGGACGTTTGTAACTACGAGTTTGATACTCCACGGGGAGGAACTAACCATTGTAAGCCGTCTCAATTGCGTCGGCACCTGCTTGACTAACGACAACTGCATGGCACTAAAAGTTAGCATGCATGTATCAAAGGCTCGAGCGATATACGCTGGTCTAAACCACTTGTGGCGCCGGCCTGCTATTCACTCGAAATCGACCGGCAGTTTGTACTGTGCCGCAGTACGCTTAGTTCTGTCGCATGGTTTCCAGATATGGAATTTTCTTGTCGGAGATTTTCATCGCTAAGAGGCTATCGATCATCGATACTTGCGTGTTGTCTCTAGAACTGGATGGATTGACCGCGTGAGCAATCAGCAGTTTAGGAAATGAGTACTGAGTACCGAGTCAGAGAATATTCTATCTTAGCCTAATAAACTCAATAGACTTTGTTCGTTAGGTCACGTGTTGGGTATACCGAACACTTATCTGCCGTACTGTGTCGTATTTTCCGTTCCCCTCGAGGAGTGGAAGAAGCCATTCGGAGGTTAACAGGTGATGTGGCAGCAAGGAATAATAAAGTGCACAGCGAACTTAGGTAAACTAGGTGTCTTGCGTCTCCGCGGTATAGCCATGTTAACTGAACCCACAAGTCATGGATTACAGTTGACCATTCAGGTGATGTTGGGGGAAATTTTCTTTTCCTCTAATCAGTATCTTTGAATTCAAATCAGCTATAATTTTTTCTATGTTGTCTCGTTTTAGAGATATTGCGAAGTTACTCCGAATTTAAAATTCGCCCTGGGGGATTCTTGTGGACAGTTTAAACTAAGTCAATGCCTTGCTGCGTTCTGCTGTTTTAATCTACGTGGTCACATTTTTCCATATAACCAGCTGAGCTTACTGCATCACTACCTTTGGTCCAGGTCCAAATACACGACTAAGCCGAAGGTCTTGTCTTCCTTGTACTTGTTCACGTGTTCGGTTCTTCTCAGAGCGATTACTAGAAGAGATATGCCGTTGTGAGCTGTCCACTGTTGAGTGAGAAATCACCATTGTTGTACAAAACCAAGTCACATGGGCAACCACTGATCCGTTTTGATTTAGTAAATTTATGTTGTCCAATCTGACGGGCGTTGAGAGCTGGCTGAGAGCACGTGAAACTGATGGTCAATGTCAATTCACTCACGTTATTCTTGCCGTAAGAAAATCCCAACTGTGATCAGCATGTCCAATTGGATCTGAATTGTGTGCAGTAAGGTCAAGTCTTGTCTTGTCTTTCTCTCATCCTCCTCCTTGCCTGTTAATTCCTCAGTACCGTTGAGCTTCGGGTCTAAGGCCCCGAGAATTTCGCTAGTCCCGAACGCCGCCTGAAATGCTTGCAAGTGACTTGTGTCTCTAGCAGCTTCCGTCAATCATGTTCTTTCGCTGCCTCCCAATGGCGAGGGTGTTTCTGCTGAAGTGCGGGACTGAAAGCGAATGCCCGGCATTCTCCGCCGATTCGATCGATACAAAGTCTAGGATCATAAGTAGAAATTTGATTTCAAACCAGCCAAAGGCGGAGTGTGAGGTAAGCGGCTCTATGATGATCGGTATCAGTGACGAACAGATTATCTAATAATCAGTTGTCCTGACTTGTTCCGAAGTGCATGCGAACAGTTGCAAGACCGTGATTCACAGCACCCTTGTCCTGCTACCTCGTAGGCCAAGGCCGTTGGCTAAAGGCTGCTGGCTCCTTGTTTCACATGTTTATTTCAGTTTGAGAAACTGGGCAATGTAGTGCTCACCGATCAACACTGGGCGGTTATGGAGAACTGATGACATCGCGATGGAGAATCGAAAAATGAGCATAAGTGCGGTGAACTCTATCACACGTCTCTTCCTCTTCTTTTCTTGTTTCCCAGTGTCACTTGCTTAACCACGGTTCCGAAAGATTTTCCCCCATATGTATGCATATGGTTTACACGAATATCCACTTTTCTTCTCTTTCCGTTTGATTTTCTTTCTAATTATTTATTTTACTGGATCCAATCTTTGAGATTTAATATCTGGGTGATTCGGCATCTTGGTCCGTTTCACTGGATGGGGTAATTGATTTGAAACTCCTTAATTCGAATACGTTCTTGAAAATGTCTTTTTTTCATTTTCTGACTATCATCTCATTGATGTATTTCCTGTGTCCGGCACGCAGTCGCAAACTCTAGAGCAGCAGACGCGGAGGGGCACTGTACGTGTTTGTGCGCCAAGGCTGGGTAAAGTGGCGCTACATTTCACGCTCAACCGGTCTTGATTGGCAATGATGTAATCGGGGCTAGTGCGTATAGCAATGAAACCAAAAGTGCAGTATGTTCCGTAAATCTGGCTGAAAGCAGGACCTCACGATCAATGTTCAGACTGTACGAAGATCAAAGTGTTCCATTCGTCAGCCGCATGTGTCAGTTCAATAATCCGGTCTGGCTAAAGTGATGCAATCCAAGAAGCAAGCTAAATCAACCGCATACGTAAGTTTTTCAGCGTGTCAGGACCAAAAGATTGCCCGGAACTTGTAATGCATTGGTGCCGGATAATGTGCTAAGTTGGGTTTCACACGAGAGCGACTAATGCAACTTTGTGGATCCGCACAAACGTAAGTTTGGAACTGTCTGCTGAATTATGCTCCGGATAACTGAGTAGTTACTTTAATAAAAAAATTCCTTCGCTTTCTAGATCATACTGAATTCACGATTCATTTTCAAATACAAAGGGACTTACAATTTTTAAAACAGCACACTTTCCTTGACGGACGTTTCCAATTACCCTTAGGTTTCTATGATTAGGGCAATCTCGCCTAGTCCAGAAATCCCCTGGATACTAGATGGTGCGGGAATCCATTCTAGGTAAGCACATTGAATTTCATTCAAAGGTCACATTTTGGCTCCCAAAAGCGGAAGTTTGTCTCGAAAGAAAAATTCCGACCGGTACCAGTTATTTCGAGACCACCTTCTTCAGCCACTGTGTTTTGAGATATTGGAACAACATTTGAACGTGAATTTCAGAGGAATCTAACTTACATCTTGACCCATATTATCCCATTTTGGTTGTCAACTGAGTTGCGGATGCACATACACGGCATCCCCGCCCCCGGTTGGTGAGATCGGCAAAACAAAATCTCTCCAATATTTTGAATCGGACCAAAATCGTGGTCGTGTGCTCCGCAACTTTCGCTTTTACGCGAGTTATGAAACTTGCCCGATCTTGTTGGAATAGGGCACTCGGTTGCGGAGTCTGGGATATTATGGACTATTGCAAATTCACTCCGGAAATGAGCCGAAAAGCAATATGGAAATCCTGTCCAGAACTTGATGACTGAAACACCCCGGATTTCCCTCACATCCTTTGTAAAGTGAAATCGTTTTCGTTGATTTGGTTATGTTTCAAGGGTGTGAACTTAAGATGAATGGTCCGTGACTGTACCAGTTGTGTCTCTTTCTCATTTTCTTGTGGTATACTAACGACATGGTTATAAGGTCTTGTTTTTACAATTGGATTTCAGACATTTACTCTGCTTACAACCTGTCAATTTTAATCCCGAGCTAGTGCAAACCTTGTTCTTCTCGAATTCAGCGGTTCTACCGCGTAGGCAAGCGGTAACTAAAATGAAAAAGGCCCCGAATTGTTCAAGGTCATCAAAACATATGTCCCAATCACATGATATCGAGTGCACATTCTTTGAGGTTCATATCTCTCACAGACTCGCGGCCATTATGGAAATGTTTAAAATTTTCCGCCTTTCCGTGAATGACATAGCGAAAGGTGTGTCGTGGTCATAAACCCTAATCAATTCCAGCAACTGACCGTAAAGGATTCATAGGGTAGGGGAACCCGTTGAGGTTTGAAGTTAGTCTTTGCGGTTATGCTCGAAATTTTCGACCATAATTGGACTCTCAGAGAGTATTGGTAAATTAAAATCAGTATACCATTTCAGAATGGATCTTTTCAGCAGCTTACAAAAAACTGGACTCTTGAAGTATGCAAGTTGCCTGGTTTGCAGGAAATGCTTGTCCCGTGATATATATGAGAATGCGGACAGATTGGAGCTTCAAGCCCTTACCAAGTGGTTGGAATCCTGTGTTAATAAGTTGAACTAACACGTCTTCAAGTGTGGACAGACTAGCAAAAATAGAACACAAATCGGTCACTTTGCCAAAATATACCACGACAAGGAAAATGTTACACCTTACCCTTTGGATCTTTACAATTCCTTAAATGTTCAGGTGAATGAGACTTTGTAAAGTCTTCGCTTGTTAATAGTGTTTGCGAAGTATGAACACGCAAAATGCGTTCGTGTGTTTATCGATCGTGAAGTGATACATCCATGCAACACAGAATGAACATCTCAGGTCGTCAGGTTGTGCGGAAACGATACACGTTAAATTTAGGAAGAAAAACGTTTTGGAAGGGGTTCCTGTACTAGTATTCTAGCACTAGTATTCTTTCCATCTTGTTTATGAGGTGTGCACAAAGCCTATACTTTAGCAACACGTCTCTGGCCGTGTCACATTCGTGCATTCGAGGTAAAAACTGTCCACATAGTTTAGCGCACTGTTCTTGCCTGACATTATAACAAATTTCGGCTATGGTCCATCGGACAACTATATCATCCCGTAAGTTCAGAGCATAGATCACACGTGACCAATTAGTAACAATATGCATTTCGTATTGTGTACCTCAACTGTTTTGGTGATATACATTAAAGGTCGAAGGTGAGGGAGATAAACTTCGACCTTGATCACATGAAAAGATGTTTTGCCCAGAATCTCGACTTACAACAACGATTTCTGGCTGAAGAGGCTCAGCGTTCTTGTATTTTCATTTTTTGTTCGATGAATCTCACATTAAAAGGTTGGTTTTCATCGAGACCCGCCGCTGGTCGATTCTCGCTGGCATCAAACAATCAATGGGGCCTGTTACCTTGATGTGAATCAGTGCGAGATACATTGGCCTCTGTCTGTTGGCGTGCAAATCAGTCTCCTCAACGATTTCTGAAGGCTATTTCACTTACTGTCGGTACCTACTGGACAGTGGTCTGCTTTAATGAGAGTAACATGAAATCCTGCCGGGCGACCTAAACAGAACCGGTAATAAGGTCTTTTGTCACAAAATTTGTCTCCATTTCAACAGAAACACTAGTTAAGAGAACGTTACAAGTTGCCGAGCTCCAAAGAAAGTTCCTCATGCTTGTTTAAGACTAGTAGGTTACCGACACTCAGAGAAATCTCTGATTTGTTCTTTAAGGCCAGGTGTTCAACGAATGTTACGTAAAACTTAGATTGATTTCTATGCGTTCGATTTAGTTAGCACCTAGCCTAGATTTTGACTTTTGAACCTCACAGCATCCTAGACAAAAGACCGACCGAGTCACGTGGCCGGCAGCGTATATTTTGAGTTTCAACTTGGCAAACCAGAAATACGAACTTGGTGCAACAGAACAGTGGTGTCCTCGCTACAGTTTTTGGCCAGAATGATAGCTTTATTCTTGATTTTTCGATTAACACGTGAAGTAGCTGTACAAACCAGAAGGGAGTAAAATCAATTAAACTAGCGTGAGAGTTTTGACTGCCTGCAATGTTGGACACTATGTGATGCGTCTGTAACAGCTGACCGAATATCGAATTTTTTAAGTCCTTTAGGCCCTGAATGGAACTTTCTTCAAACCACTGTATTGCTACAACGGCGCCGGACAGCATGACAGCCCACCTTCTCCGGTGTTTGAGTAACTCTGAGCTCCGACTGTATCATTACAACACGAGACAACCAACCTGGAGCATCTAGAATGCACGCCTAGCCCAGTGTTATCATCCATTAGCAGGGTTAATGATCACACTTACTTATTGTTTAGATCTACTGAATATGTTGAAACAGGCCGTCTCATAGATCGTGTAGAGAAAGTCATTGACCTCAATTTGATACTTAATAGCGTTGGCTTATAGTCCGCTTTTTGATTATAATGAAGTCGCAAATGTTCCGGGTACTTCGGTACTTTCATCAAAGCTAGGGAAGGCTTCGGAGATAATATCACGTCCGGATTAACACAGTCTAGGTAAGCTTTTAATAAACCACAGCAACTGACACGGGCTGATTTTATTCCTATTTCCGATATTTGGTCGTTCATTCTGAGAGGCACTTAGAGGCTCTGCGCGTTCCGCCAGAAATCTCATCAAACGTATTTTGGGTTATTTGCACTAGGCGAGATGCTGAACGAAATGGCTTGTCATCATAAGTCGTGTTCAGACACACTCGTCAATTTCAGCACGTTAAAAAGTCTCCGATGCTTATACCATTCATTCCTGGGCAGTCGGTTGGTTGTTATCCAATTGAGGCAAAAATCTAATCTGGCTCCGTTTAACCGGAAGAATTAAGGGGTAATAAATCCATTAGTTTGCGCAGAATTACGACGAAACACTTGCTGTTTATGTCTCCCGTCCATGTTGGTATTCGGCTTGCGCGGGGTGCCGATCATTTGTAAAGAGCTTAAATGAATCGGTTTTACAATGCGATTGTGAGTTGAGTTTCAATGTCACATGGTGAACTAGTGCGATCACAACTTTTTACTAACTAGATTCCAGGACGTGGATGCCACAAAATTAAAAAAATATGAGGAATGTCTACCAACATCTTGTTATCTATTTGAAGAAGTTACGGCTATTTGCCATGATTCCCTGAATGATTCAATCGTCCACTGTAGAACTTACTGATGACAGACTTATCAGCCGTGTCCACTGTTTCCAGCTTGCGCAGTTTATGCGGTGGACCAAGCTTCTCGGTAGCGAGACCACGAACTTCAGCTGTGGTTTTACTGGTCCTGCTAGAGCGCAACCTGGTCGAGTCGATAATGGGGGGAGGAGGTCGTGGTGGTGGCGGACGAGGCGGAGCAGTCGGCCGGGGCTGAGCCGGAAGGGAACAGAACGAATTTGCCTCGGACGAGGAATCCGAGGTGGATGTGCGTGCCCCGGACAAGGCGTTCCAACTGTTCGCGACTTCGGTGTCCTCTCGACCGGAAACCAACTGCTTTAATTTCTTTCCAATTTTGATTGCTCGCTGTCGTTTGTTTGTCTTCATCACCACAGTGTCCGTCGGAGGGGGCATCAATTCGGTGGCATTGAGCTGGTCTACGGATTGGGCTATATTGTTCAAATGTAGATAAGAACACGCTGATCACCAGATATGTTGCAGATGTGATGAACTGGGATAAAGTAGCTATGAGTGCGGCTACGGAGATGTTCTTACAAGACAGTATCTACCGAACCTTTACACAAGTTCGTGGAATATTCCAAAGATTATTGCTACAAGAACGTTTATCATTACTTGGCCCTTTATTTACAACTTCCGATATTTTTTACCAAGTCTCAGCATAAATTCACGGTTTCGTACCCACCCCCTTCGTGATGATTCTCATCCCTATTGCATATTTTCTCATTCCTGGATGACACACTTTAGTCCTTCAGATCGGTTCCCGCTCTGAATATGTCTGTTCATCACCCTCCATTCTCACTCTAGTCACAACCGAATTCAGGGTTGAAATGAAATAAACTTAACGCGCTTTCAACCGCCCGGTCCCCTCCTTGGCCGCTCGGAATGGCCATGGCTAGCATTAAGCAAGCTTTCCTCGATACATTTCGGCCTCGTACAAAAAAAAAACTATTTGCTAACATAGGGGTCAATGAACCATGAGAACTCTTCGCTACGTATTGTTAACTTATATTTCCCTACTCCATTGTTAATTCCAGTCACCAGTGGGGAGAAGGAAATTTGGGAAGCTAAATCAAAAAATAAACTCACTACTCTTTTTTGATTGGGATAATCGAGGTGTCTTGAACAAAGCTTTGATAATGCGCTTGTGCAGTGAGATACTGTCCTGACTATGCCGCCGATCGGTACGGTCAAACGATTCCGACCCGTCCACGGAAGTGGGCTCATCTGTCTCGGAATCCTCACATACCGGTGGTAGTGCCATTTCAGAGTCCGACTGGGATGCAAATCGTAAATGTCTACCAGTCATACCACTTGGAAAGCCATACTTGTCCGTGTGAGCCAATTTCATACTATCTTTGGCCATCATCTTGTCTACAAGAGACCGGAAAGAGGCTGTGCGAACGCCAGCGGGAAACGGAGCCACCGTGCTACAGCTGATGGTAGTTGTGGTAGCAGTATTCATCGCGGCCAGATTTTCCAGTGAGTCCTGAATTCGAACAGCGTCATCGGCGCTCAGTGGTCCGTTCATTTGGTTTCGAGGTACGCCTCGGTCGATCTGGTGGTGCGTACTGAGGATCTCGTCACGGACGACTAGGCTACCTGAAGCAGTTTGTGATAAGTGAATTTACATGTATGAATCCAGAAATGTTGATGTTTCATATATATATATATATATATATATATGCAGGAAGTAGTATCTGGATGCGTAAACAAAATTAGCCCGGGAGCACACGACCGGTTTCGCGGTTATTGTCGCTCGTCAGGTATGCGTACCCGATGCTCTCTTGTCCAAACATCCACATACTTGTACACTCCGAATTGATTGATATTTCTCACCAGAATCGAATCTGTAGCAACAGGAGTGTGCATGGAAGCTCTTCGTCGAAGAGTCCACAGAAGAATCACAACTGTGATTCGTTGATAATTCTTTGTCAGTTGGGCTGAGCCAACCTTAGGAACGAGGGCAGAATGCCACAGAATATACGTATGTATATATATAAGCAGGAAGTAGTATCTGGATGCGTATATATATATATATATATATATATATACGATAAAGTAGGCTGTCAGAGTAAAAAAACATGCGGTCATCGTTTACTGGTCTCTGATTGGATTTCAGTCTTCTCTGGCTATCATTTGACAACATCCGGCTGCAACTGGTTGGTTCTGTTTCCAATGGGATTACCACACTTAGGCTTGCTAATCCAAGGAATGAGCACACTAAAGGTGAATTGTCAGACACAGTCTCGTGATTTGATGGCTTAATTCGAGTTAATTCTTTATCCGACAGTTCAGCGGTGTTGAAATCAGGCCGTGCCTCCTAAGCCGCAAATGGAGGCCGCTGAACGACGGAAAAACCGGGAATGTGTTCAGTGCAGGTCGATAAAATTCAAGTGGCTTCCAGTATTTTCTGAAGGAAAAACGAAGCTTGTAGAAAACTATTCCGACGCTGAACCTAAGAAATGTAACAAGCCACGAATCCGTATTTAATCTGAAGATGATTGATTGAAGAGCCGTGAAATTTCCTGAACCATAAATCGAGCTGTGCCGTGCATCCGTCATAAATGAACACTAACTATTAAATTTGAGTGATTTTTAGGAAAAAAATTGAACTTCGTTTATAGAATAATAATTACCCACAACTAGGCTGCCACGAAAACCACGGGACTTCCGGAGAGCTGTTGCATCACGTTTGGCAGAAATTATCAGTAGTGGTGCCAGTTAAGACTGAAAATGTGGATGAATGTGGATTACCTATCAAGGGATTTGAGTTGGTCGCAGCTCAGGTTGCTCGTTTTCATTGGGCTCGCATTACCGAGCCTGCTGTTTAGATCGTTTTATCACAAATCGAAGTGACATCCATTGACGGTGTCAACTCGACTGGTAATGAGACGTTTGGGATCCAGACGCCAGGCGCAGCGATCAGAACCCTATGGATGATTAGCTCTTAGCGGATATATTAGCCGGGACGGTTCCAGCTGGCTTGGCTGGCGGTGATCAGGTGGACTAACCATCTGCCACCCAATGGTCAGGGGTTCCAATCCCAGATCCGCCATTCGATCTGGTGGTCACCGACACCCGGCTCATTACCACAGTTGACCTAACGGGACCTTATATTTTTCCACGCCATTCCAAGTTTTGCGCTCAGGATTGGCGCCTCCTTCCCCCGCCTTGTCGCCGCTAGTGGCTATGGGGTCCAGTTCACTTCATTTCATGCGTGAAGCACGTAATAAAAAGTGAAAGGCGTAAAAATTCCGGGGAGGGTTGCTGGCAATCACGGTCAATCGAAAACCTAATAGCTCATAGACAAGCAACCGATTTCGCTTCAACCGATGCAGCATGTTGTAACTAACCTTATTTCCGTCAATAATTGAACAGCCATTTGTTTTCCCAAGGAAATTTCGAATGAGATCTGGTGCGAAAAAGTCAGACTATCTGCCGAATTTGAACAAAATGCTCAAAACATGAGGAAAACTGGTTCGATCTTTGCGAAAATAAACACGACTAGCTTACGTGAACTTGTCCTGGCTCGTTTGCCACAGTAGAAGTGCAGTCGTGCGGACGTTGGGAACGCTGTTGCAAATGCAGAAGAGAAGATAGGAAGGCTTGTTAGGATGTTTGCACGCACTTGTGCAAAATTCATAATCTGAACCATACTACTCGTGGGTAGAGTGGCACAAATTCGATAATTTGTCCACCACTTACCATCGGAAATTTCATCAAAGCCATCATGTTGGAACGTGAGGGAATCGGTAATTGTCTGACATGAGTGGAAGTGGAGGCTGTAACAAGCGTAAAATGAAAGGATAAAAATCACCTTACAATTAAAACAAATATCAAGCAGAACTGGGAAAGAGTCAAATTTGACTTATAAACTGCGATCGGGAACACTGTGATGCAACCGTTATGCATTTTACCGAGATGTGAAGCAGGCTAATCAAAAGCAAAGTTGATTGTTCTGGAGATTTTACACACTTCCTAAAATATGCCATTAATTTCAGGCGAACAAAGAACCTAATAGTGCGATTTGTCAAGTAAAATCAGCGCGATATTCGACTTTTAGTTGCGGGATTTTGGCATCACAGGCAGGAATTGTATCATAAGAAATGAACAACAGGTTGACTTTGGGACGTTTAATTTCAGACTGGCCAACTGAAGCGAGCCATAAACCACCACATGAATGGCTGGCAATTGGCGGCTGACAGCTGATGATGGCTTGTGTATTTTGATAGTTCGATTCAACCAACCCTTCGGAATGGTACTGCCTTCTGTAATTATCAACTAACGGTTACTCTGAAGAACCTAGTACAGATGTGGCAACTACGCTGTTCTCCTGAAGCTCACATATTTCAATTAGGAGATCGCATAAGCTCGGGTGTGTATGTACCACTTGAAAAATCGTTTTAAGTTACTACAAGTTCAGTTTACTGGACATTGCGGAAACTACCTCCACTTGCAAACCTGCATCATATTATCATCTTGATCCGACTTTGTTTGATCAAACTTGAATTTTCTAGTAGGCGAATGACCACAAGACACACAGAATCTCACACCAGATCCCGTGAGTCAGGTGTAAAACCAGAGGGCATGTCATCTGGACGTGTACAAATTCCCTGGGGAAGGTGTTGGCCTGGTTTGCCTTAGCTCGTGGATAAACTGTAAATGCAAACAACCACAGGTGACCTTTCATTTGATGGTATTGTCGGCCTAATTGCCTCTTGTGGTGATGGTGCATTCTTGTGGTAAAGTCTGGTTTTGTCTAATACGACAGTACCCGTGAGTCCTTGGTTAGGTGTATTATTCTTCAGGTCCTCCAAGAAAACTGCATTGGCCGCGGTGTCTTAGATGTCTCACTTCCTTTAGAGTAACACACAGTTTACCTCTTTTCATAATAATGGGTCCTTAGCTTTTTTGATTGAACGAAATGTTCTAAGGGATCATTCTAATCTAATTTACTCTTTTTCTCCTCAAAATAACAAACTCCATTCTTTTGAATTTATTGGATGCAAAATTGCTCACGAGGTATTTTTGGGTTGTCCTGGAAATGCCGATGAGTCTTAGGCCTTTGCACAATAATTTAAACGAACTCAGTGGCTGGTCCTCCTACCATCGAAGGGCGACACACGAGCCAAAGTTCCTCTTAATCTTCAGCTTGATTCCCGATATTCGGCTGTCTACAGTTAACTTCTCCCGTTACAAGCCAATGGGAATGGATTCAAAAGATTCTGTCGTTCTGTCTGTCGTGAAATAGTTTTACTCCGCAATCCACCTCGGACGAAACATATTGAACCTGTTTTTTCTTCGGTTACGCAAGCTACCTGCTCTTAAGGGTTAGAAGAATAAAATAACTCAGACCTATTCTTTAGTCGATTACTTCAAGAAGTCGTACTCATTAATTTCGTTGCTACCCTGAGTCCCTGTCTTAATCAAAAAGCGGAGGATTCCGATCCCATCGGGAAAACTTCTTTGTCGCAGTGCTTGATATTTCACTTCTTTTATTGAAGAAACCACAGAATACATCATCAGAGGGCTGCCAAATGAGAAAGCTGATTTGTGGCCAGAGAATCCGAACCCTGACCTTCACGTCAAAAAGCCATGACGTCGATCATGTAATCCCTGCGCTGCAATGGAATAAACAAAGATACGTTTGCGCGCATTTTGAGACCTGTGATAGATTTTCAAGCATTTTCTTGCTCAATGTTAAAATTCTGTCTTCAGATAACATGCTAAGGAATTTTTACTCTGTTCAGGTCGATCCACTTTCAGGCTTTGTTCTTCTCCTGCCACAGACGTTAGGACATTGTTATTCTTTAAGTTTATTCATGCAGCAGCAAATGACGAACCGGTAATAAGTGACCTTGAAACTCCTCTCTATCAATAGCCTACTTTGTTAGGATACACAGCGTTTTATTCGTTTTTATTATTCTTTTATCAAACTGCTCATCTCATCCCGATAAGTAGCACTATATGGCTACTCTTCCCCATGTGTACGTTCGGTGTTTCTTGTTTGAGCTGAAACGGCCCTTCATGGGGGTGCACGAAAATGTCGTTTGGCTTGAACTGACTTACTGAGAAAAACCCACAACCACAGTGCTGAATAAATGTGGCAAGGTTAAGTTTCTAAAGAACAGGTGGTTTCGGGGCAGAATTGATTTGGTGCCACAAAAAACGTGGACCATTTCTTTCGAAATATTTTAGGCCGAATGACGTCCCCAGAGCCTAATATTCAAAATGAACCGCAGTTATTTTCATAAAACTCACAAAACCAGCGACACTTCGTTGACAACATATGGGTAATCTTAGATGGCTGCCTTAGTAATTCAGCCGGGTAGATGTAACATCCAAACATCATTCAGAAGGGCCCCTTAGCTCAGCTGGTGCAGCACACGTGGTACGAATGCCTGAATAGCGTCCTTGCAGAGTTCGAGTCACGCTGAGGTCGAGGACTATTCACAGTAGGGTAAATTCTGCATAATACGATTCATTGCAGACAACTTCCGGGAAACAACTAACGTACATCAAAATAGCAGGTCAGAATTCGCCACTGTTAGCTCTAGCAAGAACACAGTTTTCTCGAAAGAAATTGTTCATTTATTTACTACCTAAACCAATTTAATCAGTTCATGGACAACTAGACTCCATTGTCATTGTTTGCTTGGAGTCCATCACGTTCTAGTGTATTGGTTTACCGCCTTGCTTGTTCAGGGTTGATCACACACTCGAGCATCGGCTAAACACTGAAAAGGCAATTTTCAAAATAGCGACATTTTCCTTACCGAATGGATGCAACACTGGAGAGACTAGGGTAATTAGAATAGCATCAGCAAAAGTTTATTTACAGATCCCAAGTAAAAATGGAAAGTATTTTCTGAACAGTCCCTTTAGCGACTGCAACTATGGTCGTTTATAATGTGTTTTTTGGTGAACTAGCGCACTAAGTAAATTTTCAAACACGATTCATCCACATCCCTGTTTTTCGGAGGCTAAAATGATTAAGTACATGAGGGGAGTGAGTGAGCTAAGGAATACCATGTACATTCGTCTGTTGAATAACAGTAACTGCGAAGCCATTTATGCACAGCCGAAGAAATTTTGTGTACTCATTTATGTACTACTTACTTCCTAGATGGGTATGCATATTTAGATAATACATATTACCGCGCGAACTGTGTACCCATAGTGTATTGGTGGATGGGCTATTATGGTTACATCTTTAACGCTGCTGCTCGGTAAATAATTTCTACAAGTTTAACCCACTCACCAGTCACTGAAAGATGACTAGAGAATTTCGTCCGCTAAATGACCATAACAGAACGTGGATAAATTCTCGTCAAATTTTCCGTCCTACGATGAAAGCAATCTCAGTTGCTTTATTGTTCGCTATTTTAGGCTACTAGCTTTGAAGCTAGTAGGCGAATTCGACTTTCATATTTTGATCAAATCATCACATCAGGATGGCTTTGAGCTCAGTTAGGACGAAATATTTACTGTTGGCTGACGATAAGAGGAGGAGGAGGAGAAAAACATCCTAATCCGTGTTGCTTTGTCTGAATATGGTAGCTTTTCTCCCACTTGTTTTCTTTCTTTTGGAATCAGAGCGGAAATGAGACTTGCATCAGTTGGCTATATTGCGGGCCGAATGAACGGGGAAAGACCTTACCCATTGATTGTTGTCGCCGCTATCCAAACTGCGCTATGCAAATTTAGTGATTTACAACTCGTATTTTTTTGGTTTTCCCCAAAGGGGACAAGTCCGCCGTTATCTGTGAATTACACTGGGTCTGGCAGTTGCAAAAAGAGGAGATTTTATCCAAACTTTGAACGAAATAAAATTCACTTTCCTTTTAAGTGGTTATTTGTTATTACAAAGTTCCTAAGCCTTCATCGAAGAGCATACAAAAACTATGGTAAGGCTGAAAATTACTTCTGACCAATCTGACACTGGAAGTACCGCACAACTGGGATCCGCATTTAAACAAACGAATCAAGAGTCTGGTGAATATCAAGTCCATTCACTCTGGGGCTAGAAATCTCAAGAAAATCGTTAAAGTGTTTACCTCACTTCGATGTCATTCGACGTGGTAAAACGTCTTTTTAATTTCCACATATAAATACAGAAATCAAACATCTCACCGAAAGAGACGCAACCTTCGGGCTGGGTAAGGCCTGCAGTGATAGGCGAAGACTGCAATATCACCGACTAGATAGAGACCATGATCACCGGAAGAGGAATCCTTTGGAGTGCGAAAATTCAGCACTATTCCATTGCTTGAGGGTCCGCAGAAAGTGCTGAAATGGAGCCGGAGAAGGGTAGCATGAGATATTGAACGGAATAAAAGTTTGGACACATTTGAATGTGCAAATATACATGCATACCATCATGTACGAGTACTGCTATTTCTAGGCTCATTTGAGACCCTGGATTATCTCACTTACCATGAGTGCTTTAAAGAAATGCCATGGAGCACCTTCATGGTATTCACACTGCAGTCTGTGGATGATATCTTTACACCGTAATTATATCCAGCAGCATTGTCAAGGATTGAAAGGTTCATTTAAGAATGATTATGTTGATTTGTCATAGGCATCTTGTCGACTGATCAACCCCAATCGTCGCGATGTGGGCACATGGCAATTTGTCATTCGGTCAAAAGTGACTTACTGAATACTAGTGGTGTATACGGGGCGAAGTGGGCAGCCGGAGTAAAATTTGAAAAATAACCGCAATTTGTTCTCTTCAAACACCGGGAAGTTGAACAGGGACAGATGATAAATGCATAGGGACGAGCGGAGGATAGCCAAACACTTCTCGGGTGAGAAGACACGCATGTAGCCAGCATATCTACAAACCAGGATAGCAAACAACAACATACCTTAGTGCACAGTATTTCAATATGTAATAGAATTCGTGGTGATACAAGAATATGTGCAAGTTCCAAAGTGACACTTTTATGGTCAGAATCCCGTGTATGTGTGCGTGTGTGTGTGGGGGGGGGATGCAGAATCTAGACCAGATTGATTCGGACATCTTCTGATTTCCGGTTGGAAACCAACATGCATTAGACCATTATTAGGGGATTACCTTTAAATCGATTCCAGACGTTTGGGAGATTTGGGCTAATTCTACTCTGGTTGGGAACATGGATGTTCCTTGTTCTTCACAATTGGCAAACTAGGGATTGCCCAGTTAACTTAAAAAACTCTTGTAATTTTTCCGGGGCACTTGCCCGCGAATAGATTCAAAGCACGAATCTATACCACTGCTAACTGGAGTATCTTTTCTGCAAAGTAGTAAGGATGTCAGTCAACTTTTATGATTGTAGCCTATTGAAAATAATTGCGCATTTCTTTGCGGTCAGACGGACTAAAAATGACACTGTGGGAAATGGTCTTCCCGGGCCCGGAAGATATCTGAAACCTCGGCGATTATGTCTTCTCATCAGTAAACTATTGCTGGGGGTTACAGAACTGATATTCAATGATTTGAAACTTGCAATTTGTTCATAGTAACTCGAGATTTTCTATTAACCAACTACGATTGGGAATCGAACTCTAACTAAACAAGGGAGAAACTAAACGTTTGCTTGATGCAAGGACTTAGTGAGAGACAAATACCACATAGTGCAACAGTGGCATAGAGCAGAACTTTCACGCCTAGCCGGCCTTAGCGGTTTGCGTCTGACTCGTGCTTCAAGCTAAACTGCCTTCAAAAGTAAGATCACAGGCACGTGTAGCTGACATTTTTTTATGGTATGTGGATACGCTACATGAACCACAGGTGACTTGTCAATAACACCTACCAAAAAAAGAGTTTTGGGCATGAAACAGGACACAACGCAACGACATCGTGTATGGACAAGGCAAGCGAGTGTTTTGCGGGTTACCCGAACGACTAAAGTGCATTCGGGCGGTCTGATCTTAATCCCTAATCGCTCTTCATAATAAGCTAACTGTTTTCTCTGACGCAAGTCTCTCAGATTAAACCACCAATCCCGAGTCCCCAAGAATAATGTGAATACGGGAGGATGTATGTTTCGTAAAACTGAAACACCCTAGAGAATATGCCCTGAATCAGGTTTTACTCGGGCTGAGTCACTTACTAACAGGCAATAAAGTAGTAATTTGAAAATTTCGACTGCTCTTTGTTGCTTAGATCGTCGATCGCATTGAAATTATTTTACATCAAAACTGTCACGTGAAAAATCAAAACAGTACCAAACAATCAGCAGTTAGCTCAGAATGCGCCCATTTCTCAAACAAGGTGAGTTAGGGCATAACCGACTGTGCAAATGTGTGTCCATTACTTTAATGGAGACGATGACACCGATATCCACTGCATCCTGACAGCTAAAACTGAGACGAAAAGCTTTCGGACAAACAGGATTCTACTGAAACGTAATATCGTTCGGACTGGAATCGGATCACTTTTCGAGGATGATAAATAGTAGTTCGTTAATTCCCTCCGGCAAATACAGCAGTTGCAATCGGAAAGGTAACTGCGGTCTTCGAGCAAGATGCCCAACGATCTCGGTTCTCGCGCGCAATCCTCAAATATATCCAAAAGTTATGTCCACAATTTTTCCGGTAATCAGTGAATCTCTACCTTGATTTGGGCTTTACCTTTAGGACTCACAATGTCAAAGCAATCATAGTAAAGTAAGGAAATCCTTTTCAGATTCTCATGAAACAGACGCTAGATTAAGGGTCACGTGCCCAAGTAGTTCAGTGCGATTCAAGATCTCACTCGTACAACCTATTCTCAGTCCTGTCGGTATCAGATTAGAGACAGCGGTGCCGCCAACTAAAAACCATAGTGAAAACCAAAAGGTCTACTACGAAGTTCTCGGATCGTTTCAAGTCGATTAGATAAAAACACTGGGATATTGGTACTAAGTCCGCAAAGCCCACATCGTGATGTTATTACCACTCACTGACGAATCCGAATTAATCAAATTAGGATCCAAGGATGACCAAACAAGGTACCCGGAGAAAAAGATTACAAAACCAATGAGGAAGTTCATATTTAGTGAACATGCTCCTCGTAGCCCTTTCGAAAAATCGAAAACCCTAGAGCCATTTACGCCTCGAATTCATGGATTATCCTGGATCCAAACACCTGACTTGTCTTTACATCCTATTCTTTTCACCGCCCAACTATACCCCATGTGCCATATCGCACCGACTTGTAGAAATAGTTGAAGATGTATGGAAACAGAAGATTAGTCAAATGCCTCGCGATAGCCTTCACTTTGAGGACGCTATCAAAGAAGTAAACATGGAGGACAATGTGACCTCCTCAATACATGTGACGTTTTTATTCACAAATGTATTGCTAGTACAAACAGCGGATTTTGTCTGCTCGCTTTTGTCGAAACATGACACATTTCGGCCGAGCTCCGACGAAAAACCGCGCAATAGTTTTGCCGAAATTTAAAGTTAACGTGCAATTTCTCTTTGATGAAGTTCGAATTTCACCGAAGCATATCGGACGACTTGATTTCCGAGATACCTAACAAGGAATCCAGACTGCACAACCCAAGGAATAGTTTCTGGTGAGCAACAAGAAATATATAGTGCACAGTCATTGATCAAATAAGTTAATTGTCTATAAATGCAACAAAGCTATAGCAACAGCATTCAAGGATCGATCAGAAAATAGTTGACTGAGGATTCTATGAAATGAAATACATATTGTTCACATCAAACCTATTCCGTGTCCCGCGGCATGTGGCCTGCATTTGCACCCGATTTTTGGTTTTAACAAATGAAAAAATCAGATTTTCTATGTGACGTCATTAGATAAAAGACGCCAGGTGAACCACCCATATTTTAACCAAATCACTCCCTATTTTAATTGGCCAAGTAGCCAAGATCTGTGGACTAATTTTAAAGCCTAGGAATTGGTCACTTTGAGCAAAGGACAATGGTCCTGAAAAATCAATTGCGTCTAGGCGGTGTGTCGTTAAGCGTCAAAATTCAGCAGAGTAGCAGGAAACAGCCGGGACAGTAATGACTTTTGTATTCATCTCCAGTTGGAGTCCTATCCTTGGTAGGCTATAGTGGAATATTGATAAAGTAGCACTTTTCATTGGTAACTTGCATGCCGATACTGTCAGAGGAGACATTTGGCCGATTAGTCAAATCTCTCGCGACCCAGATTGGTTTCACTGACGTCAATATTTTGTATAGATTTGTGCATAATTCATTGATAACAGTAGACGGATGGAATTATTCATGCAGTGCCCATTCCAAAATTATATTGTTCACATTTATCACGAGGTTAAAGGGTTTCAAACTTTATTGTGTAAAAAGCTCCATATATGACCCTGAAGTAGGTAATCACTATTCTTGACTGTTAAAAAGTGCGGGTTGTGATCCTATACCAGCTAGCTGAAAGACAATAGAACTGCCCTACCTATCCCACAGGGTATGTAAGAGATTAGGCCAACGGTAACGGGGAATGCAAATACACTAGAAGACGAACAGAGCTGCCACGGCAAATGGAAGCTTCTCGTAAACTGTTTACATTCGCATTTGCAGCTTACGTTCCTTCAAATTGCGGGACAAAATCGAAAACGATGTAAGGAATTGCGAATTCAGTCCTACTGTCTCCGGTTTCCCATTTAATATACGCCCTGCACAGATACCAGAGAAGTGAGACACTCCTGACCGTTTGCTAGGATAGCCATAATGGTGTTTGATTATCTGACTTGACCCGAAATATTGTTACTGTCCAGAACAGCATTCGTGAGATTCTCCTGGTCGTATTCGTCTATCCCAATTGGTCATTTTTAACTGGGAACTCCAGAACGGCATACAACACTTTGCTGAAGCGTATTCCCTAAACTTTCTAGTATTTCTGGGTGAGTAGGACAGAATTTAAATAAATAAACTTAAATAAAACAACTTGATTTCGAATGTCCAAGGCCACAGACAACAATAAAATTCGTTTTGTCTGCGAAGATTTGGTCAAGTTCACGGAACATAAAATTAATCTCGAGAATGTCGTCAGACTGTCGTAAAACGCAAGGACGGACTTAGCTAACGCGGATGCAACACTTAGTCGTCAGGGTGCAAAGCGCAAATCATAACAAACGGCCAAACCAACATCATTGGAATGCGTGTGCCTTTAATTTCGATAGAACCGGATCAAACGGTGATTCACGGTAAAAGGACAAACATCTTTTCTCACGGTACTACTAACAAAACACGCCAAGAATGAATCGGAGGTTTGCGTTCAAACGGGTCAGATGATTGCTGTCAGCATTCTTTTTGGGTCATATTCCAAAAACTGAGACCTGTTCGCATTGCTTACGACGCAAGTTGAACAATCGCATGTTGAAAGTAAAAAAGGCAAAAAAAAATAATTCAGACAAGCCCGACTCCAGCTAGTCCATTGATCGGTTAATATGCAAAATAGTCTAAGCTGTGCCCCGAGTTGTGCCCTTTGGTCGGGTTCTGCCGAATGAAAATAAACCTGCACCCCGGTGGATTTGTGCTGAGCTTTTTCTGCAACAATTTCACACGCTCCACTGCTTTTGTTTTTATATTTGCTCAAAAAAATCGCAAGGGAATAAAAAGTGCTGAATTGTACGAGTGTAAAAATTCGGTGTCGCGTCACGCAGTACCACCGTTTACCCGGAACCGCTCAACAGTGACCTTAGTGAGATTCGACCGGATCTGGAAACTGATTAGCATAGCTTTACTGTCTCGAAATAGAATAGGCGGGAACTCGTTTGATTCTGTATCCGACAACTTCATAGGACTTATCCACTGCAATCAATCCGTGATCCAGTGGACTTGGTGCGAATGCCACCAATAGCCTTGAGAATGTTAGCATTTGGCTTATATTTTCTCCGAGGATAACGCTGTCATTGCTGCTGGACAGCACCAGGAAGATTTGTACTTTTGATAGTCAAAACAGACTAGAAAGATTGAGGATACACAATGATGCCTTTGAGCACCCCATTCCATTTCACTCACTGATTGATGTCATACCCATAATCACTGTTAGATCGAATCAGGATGGGCAGTAAAAATTAGAATACTGGTGGAAGTAGAACGATATGACCATCCAGAAGAAAGTACCTAAAGTCAGTCTGTAATCGGACTTTTCACCGACAGATTACGGTAAAATGCTGATAGAAAAAATAGCCTGTGAGTAAAATACCCCGTTGGTTGAAATTCTCGAAATTGAACGCCGCACTCCAAATGATGCATTACCGTAAGACTAAATGTTCACATCACGTGACAGAACAAATATTGTTCGTTAGATTGTAAACGAATATTTCCGGCTTAACACGGGAGTATTTTAAGACGATGAAATAGTTTGAAATGTCTGATAGTTACAATTTTTAGGCCAGATCTGTGGTACACGTGGAACAAACGCTCACCTCAGCCAACCAATGGGGGTACGAATAACGCCGTTGGGGTACGTTCGAACGTATTGTCTTAGGTTGCGACCTGTCGTGGAATCTTGTCTGAATGGGCAAAACGGAGACAGACAACAGTTATAATTTTATTTTTGAGTAAGATGCTAATAAATGTACGACAAAAGCTTGAAAAATCGGAACACTTCATGCTAAATAAGGTTCTGTCGAGAATGCGCATGAAATTCTTGCCCATCCTGACCCCAGTATTTGCCAGTAAGCTTGCGAAATAAAACTGACCAGGTTTATAACACTGCAGAATGTAGAATTTCCTCTGACAACACATTGTGTCGACATCGCCTCGTAACTCCATGTACAATGGAGATACCCTGAAGTCGCCATGGTTCTGCACGCACGAGGTGGCGAGTAGGGTCAACCGTGAAACTGACAATTTAGAGAGGCATTAAACCACTCAAACTCTCCGTGAGTCAGATATATTAGCTAGCCGGATGACATCAAATCGGCTTCTACCATAACTTGTTCGCGTTACTTTCATTTGCACCCGCAAGAAGTTATCTGGTGTAAGAATTAAATCAGCATACTGGCGATCAGTCATCGAGTATCAGTTTATGGAAAACCAGCTTGCAATTTTGTTATTTTATAGCAGGCGTAAACGTTGTTTGGACTACATATTCCAGTCTGTCCGTTACAAACCGACAGGTTATATCATTAACCGACGAAGTTAGTCTAAAAAGTATGTTTCAGCAAAACATATATTTATTAATCTTTAAACCAGGTTAACTAATTGTGATGATATTAGACTGATTTACGGTTCGATAACTGCGATTGGAAGTGACCCTTTAGTTTTACGCCAACTTTCACCTGGACAGGGAAACCCAGTCAAACTGTTCGAGTTGCAAAGATGAATTTAGAGTTTTACGGAAAGTTTCCCGTTTATGTAGTTGTTCAGAATTTCTTCGGAAAAATACTTTCTGGGGCAATGGAAACATGACTATCGACTAGGAAAAGGCATGGCAGCATATTACTCATTACAGTATGATGCAGCATAGTGCAATGTAGTATAGTATGGTATCGTACAATGTAGCATAATGCACATCGTGTCCATCAATCAAAACAAATATAAATTTGATGCACACATCGTTCATCACTCACCGATCGTAACTCTCAAAATAGCACGACAAAGCGTGACAGAGCAGCAACATTCGTGTGTGTGCTGGCCCAGCTTCTGCGTGCAGCAATACTGTGCGAGTTCGATCTCCAGCCATCCAATCATAAACACGCTCACAGAACGCAATGAATGTGGCCAGATCGGGGAAACCATTCAAATTGAAAGCACAGTTTTGGATCTGAAACGAATACGGAAATACTTTCTAACCTGTTTAGGCCACTCCCTTAACAGCATGGAAGAAATGGTCCTGCAGAGAAATCTGTACTAATCCTTTTCATTTATTCGATTCCGGTTGCTTTGTTGATTAGTTCAAACTGTGGATAGGGCATTTGTATTGCAAGCACTTACTGGGTTATTTGAAACTGGTTCGTGGATGTCTTTCAACTATGGGAATTTCATTTTTGCTTTCCGTTCATCAGAATACCGTTAACATTGTTGGTCTTAACACAATAGTCCAAGACCACCTTCTGAGTTCTCAGTGTAAAAACAGTTCAGCTTCTTAATTTCCCAGTGAAGTGTCCATGCTGTTGACCACTTAACAATATCAGTTAGTTTTCTGGCGAAGAATTCACCTGTGTGCGTAGGTGAAAGTATTACTCACTCTTTAAATCCGCAAAATGACGAGTTTGAGAATGGGAACAAAAATGTTTAGGATACTAATTCATTCCCTACATACTGTCGTACTCGGAAAATCACCAAAACCTCTTTAAGTTCAGTGGTCAATTTCGGAGGAACATTGCATCATAGTTCCAACTTTGCCAGTAGGAAGCATCAGGTAGGGTAACCGGTTAATAAATGCTGTTTTCTATAATGAATGAAAGCCCCAAGGTCTGAGCAGTCGGTATGGTGTTGTTCAACGTGGCCAGACTGCCGAGTTGATTGGGGCATTTTCCAGGTTGAAACAGAATCCCAAAAACTGGATTACAAATTGTTTTCCCTATCTGTTCTTGCACCATTGTAGAAAGGAGCACGGACGGGTTTTAGAACAATCAAAAGACATCCATTTGCATAAACGCTCAGGAGAGTCATAACAGGATTTTATCGAGAACATGCTAGTTAGGGGAGGCTGAGATATATTCATTTTCACTTTCTCTAAGACCGGGGAAAAGGCATTGGAAATAACGATCTTCACTTTACAGCCGTGGGATTGGATATCACATACGAGGCAATCACCCATTCTCGGGCATGCTCTCATGTCGGTTGGTGAGAATACTCACGGTCCCATGGTGTGGCCAGCGCACATTCTTGTGTTTTGGTCAGGCAGAAATCGTCGCTAGTTCACACTTAGATTCAACCGTCGCAGTCCTTATTGAATTAACTCTGAATCATCTAACTTAGGAAGGGACTATTGTAACTGCGAGAAAATGTAAGCAAAACTGGCATTGATCATTGATTGCTCGTATTATCCTTCATCAACAAAACGTGAACCGTTCATCCCAGTCATAAAGTGGTTGAAAAACTGAATGACGCGTGGAAACTCACAGCCCGGGCGGACGGACAGCAGATCAGATATTTTTACTCACTGCTAGTGTTCCCGTACGAAACCGATCAGCGAACTAATGTGTGAGATAATCGTCAGACATGGTTTTTTAAATGGGCCTTTTAAAAGGATAAGATGACTTGGGACAATGCCCGACAATAACCACAGAAAGCGATTGATGCCTTCTGTAATTTGTTCTGAATGATTGGAGGAATTGTATTTGTTCTGCGTGCTGTTCACGTTTTGTATCATACCACTGTCTCGATTTTTAGGTAATTAAAAAGCCTCAGGCAATTGTTTAACCTTTCTTATTGTCTGCAGATTCTCCATCCATTCTATGCGAACCGAGAGGATGGAAAGTACAATGTCTTTCAGGACTAAGAAGGATGTTGATCCCGCTGTCATTGTACATCAATCAAAATTCAATACATTTTGACGAATGAAACTGTGAATGATTAAACATCAGCTCTAATCGCTAAGGTGACAAGTGAAAATTTAGGGATACTCATGATCCAATGGTAGGACTAACTAAGGAAAACAGGCATGGACTTATGTCAGTATTGTTTGGAACTACGTAATAACTAATCAGAACTGCCATCCCACTGATTCATTCAGATCCCATCTTCATAGGTCTGAAACGTTGCCCCGACTACGTGGACATATTTGGACACAGTAATTATCTGTGCATTAACCAACAATTTGCGAGGCATGTGTAATCTCGAAGGAACTCGTGAAATTCAGACATGTTCATACCCAATTTGAGATAATTTCGACAGGAATTCGATTACGGTTAAGGTAATTTACGGAATAATGCGAGAAACGGTCTAGTATTTTCTAATAATTTTTTCACGGATCAATCGAAAGCGAGATAGACAGGAACAACGAAATTCACCTATTCTTTACGGGATCTTACTCATTCATTTTCCGCAATAGAATCAACTAGGTTTTAACCAATAGACAAAAGCTCTACCTACACGGAATGGAACAAACATGAATGCTTGCATATCCGTTAATTGATACGGTGTAAAATATTAAATGTGAAACCAATTTTTACGGCTGCAATGCATGTGTGCATGAAGTTGAAGATCATTAATTCACATATATATATATATATTGCCGTTTCTGCAACATGAAAACCACATCGGATTGATTTGATAGTGGCGTGCAAGAAAGCTAGCATCACTATCTATTGATTTTATTAAATTTTCCAGATGACAGCTCAGATGGTTTACACTTCGTTGGTGCAACTGATCTATCGATTAGGTTGGGCGAATTAGTTTCCGTAATTCTGCGATTATCGATCAGCCAACAGTTTCGTACTATTTCATCACTTTGATTGGTTTCAAGAAATCGTATGATTGCTCATAAAGGCTGCCTTTTGTCAGAAATCATGAACTTGCTATTGGAAGAATTAACTAACAGCGAAACCTTCTGATTTTTTGTGCTATCGCTCGACTTGGATGGCAGGGGGAACTGCGCACATATGCGGAGTAAGTCAAATGGGAATGGAGCGGAAGGAAGGAAAAGGGGAAAAGGGGTAATCCGTCTGTAATAACTTATGAAATCCTATAGAATAGCTCTTTTGTTTAATCAACCGTAGACAAGAATATTGCACTTTCATGTTCGCAGCTAATAAGGCAACGTATCTGCGCTCTCATGAAACATGTGTGATATCGTCGACTCCACGTTCAATTCAGAACCTACCGTATCGAATGTAGTCATTAATTCAGTGGTGGGTTCACCGCAGTTGATAACCTGATCGGAAGATGCAGAAAATAAGAGGACTAATCAATCAATCAATTAATCAATCAAGCACTCCATTTACAACAACACTCACAGGGATTAGTCCAATAAAAAGCAAATTTGCACAAAAAAGAAAAGTACTAAATAAGACTATCAATTAGAACACAGCTTGATATCAACAAACGGACATCTGTTTAACATTTGTCAAGAAACAAATCAAGTTAGGAATGCGGATGAGAGGTAATTTCATTCGACAATAAATACCGGTTCTGAAAAACGAGTATGTGTCGAAAATTTTCTAACGAGGGCAAACAGTAAAATATAAAAACAGTTTTACTATCCTTAGTGGCATTCGAGTATCGTTTGTAGGAAAATTTAATCAGCTTCTGTCTACCGTGAATCGGTTGAACGGCAAAATTAAATAAGTCCCAAATGGAAACGTATATCTGTGTTATCATAGGTAAAGTTTCTTCGAGAAAAACGCGACGTCAAATAAGTCGCGGTTAACAAATCAAATGAATTACCTTCCCCTTTTTCCGAAAGTAGAGATCGAAATTCAGCGTTTTGTTTGGAAAATGCATTTTTGCTTAAGTAACGAAACCAGTTTAAAAAGTTTGATAACGCCTAACAACAGGTATTCTTCCGACGTGTGTCAACAGGTTTGAAACGACTGGCTTCATCGTAGGTAAAAACAATTCTCTTCATTTTTGTTTGTTACCAAGCTTAACATATTGCTGCCTTGTTAGATTCAGAGTTTAACCGTCGTTTTTATGATTGTTTATAGACGACAGTTTGCGTCAGTCCCATGGAAATCGTACGCGCTCAAGCAAAGAAATATTCCGTCAATCATCTAATGCTTGTGAAAGTCAACAATGAGCGGAGAGTGAGGGGAGGCGGGGATGCGCATGTGACAGTTGTTGCAGTAAATATATCTTCAGCCCCTCTTCCCCGCAATAAATACCAATGTCCCCAAGCTTCTGTCAGTTCACTGGTCGTGCTCGTCGTAGTATGGAAAATATCCTCAAGTCATTCGATCGCTTTTCAAAGTACTTTCTTTTTTGAGCCAAAGCATTTCCAGAGTAGATTTTTGACTTCATTTTTCA
This sequence comes from Fasciolopsis buskii, assembly GCA_008360955.1. Classification (NCBI taxonomy): domain Eukaryota; kingdom Metazoa; phylum Platyhelminthes; class Trematoda; order Plagiorchiida; family Fasciolidae; genus Fasciolopsis; species Fasciolopsis buskii. Next base: position 282,587 of record LUCM01003661.1, on the reverse strand, counting down.
ACGATACAACTTCGTAAACTATTTTCCGGATAAAAATCATGGCGAATTTTGAGTGACCGGGTGGGAAAGTAACCGAAGGTGGGGGGACTTGAACTTGCGACGTTCACATCCAAACGCCACAAAGTTGACCGATGAGGCAATTTAACCCTCGGACACCATTCATACCTAGATTGTTCGAATTCTTGCTTTATCGCCTAACTTCATTGGTGGTGCGCTTCCCTAAATGGAAATTTGGCATGTGAGGTAAATGATCTAAATTTTAACGGATGAAAAACTAGCATTCTTTGTGTAGGGAACATGCGCAGTCCCCCTAGTTGATATAATCACGGGGCGAGTTCTCTTGAATGCTGCGAATAGCTACAATACGTAACAATATTAGCTCTTCACAATCAAGCCAACGATGATTTTATTTGCTTGTGAGTGCCGCAGTTTAGAATCCTTCCACTCCCAATCAGTTCTGCAGTAGGCAACCCACAGTAAATCACGCTAACTGCATTCAGTTCTGCCTAATGAATAAGATAACTAAAAGGAGTAAACTTAATGTGACATTCATGTGACACTTCCAGGCTTCATAATGTTCCCCCAGGTCCGGTTGCTAGTGGCTCGGAATGCCGATAAATAGTTCGATCATCTAGACCTTTGCACTTTGTACGGTGACCGAGTGACGAGTGAAACATCTGAGCTCTGGGAGTGTTTATCTCCTCTTGCGCGTCCGTAGCCAGCTGCATCTATAACGTGTCAACTCGCTGACATAGTTTATGGTGTATGCACCTGATCTGCGCTACACAAGATGGTGTACTCCGGGATAAATAACTGCGAGGATTTGGACAAAACTCTTCGGAACCTATGAAAACAACAGTTCTGTTGGCGACAAATGCGTGATGCTAAACGCACGAAGTACATGCTAAGCAAAGTAGTCCTTTCCAATGGAAATGAGAAGTGTACTGAGAAACAGATATTGCTGAAATACAGGTTGTCCAGACGAGAAATCTAGTGTTCGGGAAGGCGGTCGCCGTCGATCGGCATTTAATAACGCCACATTTACTCACCGCACATCAATAAGAGAGTGTTGTGAGGTGGCACTTGCAGGTATGGTTGCGAGCACATATACGTACACCTGTTCACGTGCTGAGAGATGCAGACGTCAAATGGTCACCACGAGTGATGGTAATGGCAGCTCAGTTGCACATGTCCAAAATGTGCGGTTAGAGTATGCACAAATACGTGGGAAAACGAATTTAAAACCATGAGCTCGAGTTCAACGGGCATCCCTAGAGGCTTTGAGATTACTTTGAATACGGTATATAAATCTTATGTCTTCAGATAAACATCCGTTATTTGCTATTTTCGTTTACGCGGGTAGCGGCAAGAAGAAGTACACAGAATATTTATTTGCAACATTCAGTTGGAATATAAAATGTCTATGGTTTATTAAAAAACAACTTACTTCCCAACCTGTTACCTACTCCCCATCTGTTTGGCTCCCACACTTCAGTTTTTTTTCTTTCGACCATCAGTCGTCGCAGTATGTTCGACAAAAGTCCTACCCGGGGAAATAGTTATCGAAACTACTGCCGTCCGTATGAAACAAATGATATCTATTTAAAAAATGGCGAAACGATCATTTGCGGAATTCACTTCGCTATTTCATCCTCTACTTGGTGCGCTTTGGAAAGTAACCTGACCGAAGACCGCTAATATCGCAACTGGTCCTTGCACAAGGTGATTTCCCTGTAACGTCTTAAGTCAACTAACAGTCAGTCGCCTTTATGCTGTTATTTTCACAACAGACAAGACTTAACTACGGTGTGGCTTCTTTCAGAATCCGTTGACTGAGCATGAACTGCATCGCACAAATGGAATTAACGCGCGAATTGAATATCGCGTGAGTTCCAAACTTGCAGAACAAAATAGATGAGTCATTTCAAGCTCAAATTTTGCTTGTGAGGGAAAATGTACAGGGGAAATGATGAGAAAATAAACGGTGAACGCGTCAGGAAACTGGATAATTAGGATTTGGAGCGATTGTCCATAGCATGGTATGGACAAATAAGAACGGTTTACTGGCGCCAGTCAGCTAGGGACAACAGCAGTATGACATCGCATGGTGCAACAATGTGAGTGAAATGCTGATATGACTATTCGTGATCCCGATAAACTTTGTGAAGTATGCTGTAGAGATGCTGCCTAAAGGCCACATTCTAATTGTTTGCTCTTTCCGTTCCATTTTACCCACGCGGTTAAATACCTAAAAGATGTGCCCACTTTGTGATGCAAGTGTATAACTCACTAGGTGTGTAGTTTGAGCAATGACCCCACTCATGTGATGTTATCCAACCAGATTCGACCAAACCTTAAGCAAAACCACATACTGGTCGATTCATATCAGCTGCCCAACGAATGAAGTCATGATACCCAATAGGCGGTTAACATCACAGATACAGGGGGGCTCATGTTTTTGTCAACGCTGAAACGAGAAGACCGTTATCGAACTTTTCATCAAGAACAAACAGGAGCTAAGAGTGTGGAAATGTCTTCGTTATGGAAGGGCCCATAAGGCGTAAGTTCCCCAAAATGTGAAAACGTAATTCTCTCCGTTACTGGAACAGGTGAATTACGAGCCATCAGCCCAATCGTAAAGTAATGGACACGTCTATTCTCCAGATAAAACTTCAGTTATTACTGTAATTTAATCCTAAAGTTCGAAGATTCGGTGAGACCTCATGCGCATAGCCCAACCGTGGATTATACCGTTTCCTACATTATTTTGGAATTGTGTAAAAATATTCGGAATTGTTTTAAATCTATTCGGAAGCATCACTCACTTGGTTTACTGAGATCCCATTTGCATAGGCCTGAAACATGATCTATCTTGCATGGGTACATTTGTACAAGAGTACTCTAAGGTGCACTGATTTTCAGCGCATTGTTCTGCAATCTACGGTCTTTTGCATTCTAGCGGGGTATAGTGAAGACGAGACGTGTTCTTACTACATTCTGAATACTCCTGACATAAATCCGAGTGATTTTGACATAATTTCGAAATAAGGCGGGAAATCGTATAGATGCACGTGACTTGAATTGACCATGTGGTGTCCTAGACGTAAATGAAACCCATCATGGCGTCTGATTTCCACATTCAACCAGAAATCCTCCAAATTTTCTCGGCAGTATCGAGAGGCAGTACGATAGCTTCCACACTCAGTCTTAATATTCTATTGTGGTTTTGTTTTCGAGTCAAAGGCGATCGCCTGGAGTTTTTGCGTCAACTCAATATAAATGGATGATGACCTTCGGTGGAATGGCTACACAAACGAATCGATAATTTTGTTTCACACCAAAAAGGTTCACGTGAAAACCAACTCACTAGAAGGGGTGCCTTGTTGGTAAGCTCGCTCAATCGACCGCGGGCTTGCATAAGATCACAGTGACGCTGTTCGGGGGTCTCATTTTGTGGGAGTATAGTCGCTAAAATCAAGTAAAGATTTGAATGGAATAAATATGCAAACTATGAGTGATGAACCCTATGTAAGATAGAAGAACACCGAGTTAATGCATGATCAACTGTGAACCATAATGATTCTGTTTCGAACTTTTCCCATCTATTTTTCCTCATAAACACAGTGCATGTGGGTCAGATTTCTTGATATATGTCAGGTTTGGGCACAATATACCAAAAGAGGAAGAAAGAAAATCTGTAGCATAGAAACGAGGCTTTGTCAAGATACAAAAAAAACACGAAGGCATTTGCTAACTAAGTCAACATTTAATCAGCTGGTGAAAACTGTATTGTCTATTTTTCGGAAGGCAATCAAGCATAGTTGCTTCTGAGATTTTATTACGTGTTAGCCTGTGTCAGATCGGAATTCCTCTCAAAATCAGATGAAAGAGTTCTTATCGTGAATGTGTTTTTGTCAACAGAATTGAATGTCACATTGTGGCTGAAGCCGCTTTAGAATGGCACCTGCCGGACATGTGACCAGGATAGCGATCGCCAATATCCGAAATAAACGAAGAGAACCTCTAGTAGAATTTTATCTTTGACTTTTTACAGTTTACTTTCTTTAGTACGGGACAGCATTGTATATCATTTTTAGACAAAGGATCACTATCAACAGAGGGCTGCTAAAAAGAAAATTGCCTGGATGTAGGGGGAATTAAACCCGTGATTTTCAATCTGGAATACCACGATGTTGATTGCTTGACCAAACCAAATGACCACAGTGATGACCGGCCAAGGCACACATGTTGTGAGTCATTTGTATAAGCTGATATTATGGTATGATAGTGGCGACGGTTCCCGACCAGTTAAAGGAGGTCACCAAACACGCATCACATTTAACCGACTAGCTAACGTACAACGACTGTGTCGGAAGCATCTACTGACAAACAAACAGAGGTGTACTGCCAATCAACGGTTAAACGTCTAAAGAGTAATGCTGCATAATTTTAGCCCCGATCACAAAATTAGAATCGGTATGATGAGATTGACGAAGAGAGAGCACAACAACCGTGAATACACGACCAGATCAGAACCAAAATGCAGAGTTAGAGCTGCGATTGGTTTGGCTTGAGTGAATCTTGAAAAAGAATAAGATGAATAATTTCGTCAGGCGCATGAATTTCACTTATCTGATTGTGTTAGCAAGTGTTTTACCAAACTCTGCTTTTTCTGCGGAACCGCATATCACAAGGTATGACCTCTAAATTCAGACAGTGGAAAAATCGGTTTTAATACCGGTGCACAGAGAAAAACTAGGATGACGGCGGTCACATCGCTGGGGACACTTTTTCCAAGAGTGCACTTCTATTTTCAACGGAAGTTGGCGAAAAGATGGAACTGTGAACCACTGTGTACGGCAACTTACTGCTGACCTTATTGAAACCGGGTCATATTACTCTAAAGACCGGCTTTGGGTAAAAGCTGGACCAATGGTTTCTGCCAATGATAGTACTTGACACTTACATAGATTTTTCAAACTAGGAAGGAAGAACTGTAATTCAGAGGCGGAAGCAGACTGAAAAGGGGGATCTTGTATCAGCCTTTGTGGTGTTTTTGTCTTTGCCTAGGCCCCAGGGAAAGGGAAGAAAGGAAACTTGGACAATAGTTAAATGACTGGGAGAGGAATGAATCCTAACCCTCCTCCATTAGGCAGCTGGGGTTTGGAATATGCTGACCAGACCTACAATTGATTGAATCGCATTGTAAACGATTCTGGCAACATTCTCTCTCAGATATCCGACTTGTGTTCATATTCTCATGCTCATTACTCACTCCAACCATTGAAAATATAATTATCTAAGAGGAACGTACATTTGTTATGGTCTGACATAAATTAAAAGCCTTGGGAAAAGGAAGGGGACGCAAGTGTGGTCAACCTGGCGGCTATTTTAAAGTGCGCTTCACGCCCAAATTAAACAACCAAATCGAAAAGTTTGTTTGGAAGCTTTAGGGCCAGGACTGTTGGAACAAAGCGGGGTTCTTCGGGTTACCCTCATCTACAACGATTTGTGCAGACATTATTGTGAGCAATTAGGTTAACGAGTAGTGATAGGGGAAGTATTCTAGATTTTTGTATTTTTTTGTTGTCGTTATACAACAGCAGGTGCTTACAACACGGTCAAGTTGATTTTCATTGAGGATAATACAATTCACATGCACGTGACAAGGTGTGTCGCATACTCCACATTAGTAATAGCAACTTCACCTCAGCTCTGCCAATGCAGACGCAGAGACAGAACAGAAACTCGAAGTTCACGGACACACTACACAATATTCTTTTACCACGCACGCATTATACTGAATTCGTTGTAATGAGACATTCGGGTAAAACGAATTCTGAGACCGATCCGCAGATTCTCGCCAAATGGAGAAAAACGGGGCGGAGTACTGCCGAGGCAGTGAAAGCTGGGATGTACACATCGATTCTGTGCACCTGTCACCAGGTGTCGATAAACTTCTTATCAAGTTTAAGATTGTAAGATAGCTGACTCCGTCATCACACAAAAGTAACCCTGTCAGAATAAGATCTCAGTAGGACAAGACAACGGACAACTGGCCGATTGGTCGATAAATGCATTCAATGAAGCAGTCAGTGATTGGTTATGCAACAATACAGATTGGATCAGACCCATTACAAACTATATCTCAAGGTTCTAAGTGGCTATTGCGCATTGCCAGCTGTTTTGTCAAGTTTGGGCCGATTTGTGACGAGGGACTGGTCTTATCAGGTTTACCTGGGTTCCATTCTTCACACGTTTGGCTTATCGAGATAATCTTTCTTTTCAATTTTATTTTCAGTCAGTCCACATTTTCATATGTCGCACAACAAAAGTACAGTAGTTAGTGAAAACGGGACACAGTGACTAGCACGTGTCAGGCCATGCAAGAAATTGTCAGTGGACGGAATCGAGCCAGCGACATTCATATCCAAACGCGACTGCGCTAACCACTTGATTGAGGTCGGGCCTTGTTGTCTGATATTTTTGAACCTTTAAGTCCATTATGAGTTAATCCTTCTCTTTTGACTTGCCCAACGGCCTGCCTCTAATCGAGCAATAACAAAAGTTCTTCACCGTGTCTAGGCTAATCTGGGCTTCGCTTCCTACACGGAACACAAGAATGGGGATCTGACGGAGATTCGTTCCAAAATCGTACGTGGCATGCATTGAGTTGTGAGTTTTTCCCCACATTCCGCTCTCTCGGTTCCCAGCTGGTCTGTGTATTCCATTAGGGTTAAAAAGAACACGAATTTGTCAATCTCATTTCGGTACACAATTCAACTGCTTGTACTATCTGAGTTATTTTCATATATCTCCATCCGTGGGAAATAAAGGAAGTGATAATAAATCATTTTTCTGCGAATCTAGTTAGGCAGGACAAGTTTGACGAGGAAATGCGACACCGCGGGGGTGGATAATTCTGCTTTTTATACTGTTTGCGAGTTTAATCTCGAAATGCGGACACCGGTACAAACCAGTGAAATTACTGATTGGACCAAACAATGAGAGTGCTATGGATTTAGCACTTGATTTACAATACTTGTTAATTTCATGATCGAAGAGTCTACGTGACAAAATGTAAATATCACGTGGATCGCAAGCATGTCCGCGATCAAGGTTTTCGGGCCGATTAGACGCCTTGATTTTGAGCCGATAAGAACTTCGCAGATCTCGAGTGACCTGCAAAGATTAACTGCTTTAAACAGAAAAGTTCCAACAGTTTTAAACAAAAATTTCATGTCATACCGGTTTACAATGCTAGAATCAGAGCCAACTGGGATGTTGTACCTGAACAAACCCCCGGGAACAGTGATTGATTTAATCAACTATGCTGGGTGGGAATGTTAATGCCAACTGATGGTTGCTAGGCGCGGATTTTCGCAATTTAGTTACCAAACGACGAAGCCTAATGGTCTTTTGCTACGCATGAATTGCGAAGCAAGACTTCCGACCGGTGGAATAAGAAATGGGACGCTATGTCGTGCTCTTGAAAGGTAAAAAGTCAGTCATTTTCTTGGTCTCTGTTTCTATTTAAAATATCAATGGTTTATCTAAACCATTTCATACGTTATGTCGAAACTGTCATACTCATTCACAATTACGCTAGAATTGGGATCGAGTGGGTTTACTCACCATTCTGCTAGAATTAACGGATACCCTGTTGTTTGATAACCAGATTGGCGAATAGTGCGCATGCGTGCATGTACGAAAAAGGATTACTCAATCGCCAAGATGGTTATTCTTCTCGAATGGATCTAAAAATGCCTTCACGAAGTCGTGCTTATCAAAAGTCAACTGATGAGGACTGCCCATCACGGCCTCTTTGTGACTCAGTTATTCCCATACATAAGTATATATGTACACGTGTATACATTAGCCTTTTTTTTCTGGGGTATGAATGCAAGTCCGTGTAAAATCCATCTGATACAACAGAGTCTCCCTGAGGCACTCGTGAAAGCTTTTGTATAAGTTTTCTCAATAAATGGGCAAACTATCAAGTGACACTAGTAGAGTTCCAATTTAAATTGCGAATGCTGACCTAGTCGGTGATTGGCCAGCCCTTATAGCTCTTTCGGAGGTTTGACTCAATTTCACATTCTTAAATACGCTTGAGAATATGAGTGGGAACACCGGTCAGATTTCCATGAGGTCGGACGGTTGATATGGTAAACCAAATGGGGCTGAACGAAACCATAGACGATTCCTTACGAAGGAAACTGAAATTTGTTCAGATTCTTTAGATACTTTAATAGTGACGTACGATAATATTTCAAACAAGCGTTTAAGTAGTTCAGAGTTCAGATCTAGTTAGTCCAGTAACGATCGTATGATAAATTCCCGGTGTTTATAGGAATTCGGGTTCGAGCTGAAAACCGGAAATTCGTCAAACAGTAAGTATCGTGCAGTTTGTTTTAAATTCTGGTTTGTAATGTTCAGTGATCCTTTAATTTGTAGCTTTTGGTTGGCCGTAACTCTCCTGAGGTATTACTGCTTCTATACTTATTCAGAAAAAATGCACTACTTCCCATCGTGTTTTAGTTATAAGAAGCTACTCGGGAAACCACGATTAGCAATTTGTGAGTAATTAATCAATCACCTTCCTGGTCACTCACTATGAAGCAACAAGGTTTACAAGATAGGCCAATAGGAAAGCTGTGTGGTCTGGTCCCTATGACATGAGCAGTTAGAAACAATTACTTACCGTAAATTCGCTGGCTGATTTGTTCCAGTCGTGCAGATGGGGGTTCGGATTTCGGGCTGAGTGGATGAAAGTGTGGAAGTGAAGAAAGGCATTAGTATCTTGTTGAGTCAGTCGGTGAGATTGCGAAAGTATATGGAATTCTGGTGTTTGTAATAACTGGGGATATTAGAGCATGATATTTCAAGTTAGAATTAAAACTCCTGATCACGTGATTTGATGAAACTAAACCGCCGATTGTTGATTTCACATAAAAGACAATTATAAAGTTATATTTGACAGATCAAACTGAACATTTATTTCGAGGCATCCAAAAAATGGTTCCTTAAAAACTATCTGGTATCTTTGACAGTTGTGTTACGAAAGTACTCCAGGTGCGTTTGGAACCATGTTTTCTCTCCTGTGATTTTCCGAACTTGCTAAAGGTCGATTTTAGATTGTCGAAACGTGGTTTCAAAGTGGTTAGTCGAATTTCCCGAATTTCTTTGTCTGTTCAAGTTGGTAGTACTCGTTGCGGACATACGAATACGTGTTCGAAGTTAGCAGATAACACTATGGTCGACAATACGCACTCCCATCGGACACCAAGTTATCCAAATACAATACCAGGACCAAATGACGTAAGGAGTGTGTCAAAAAAATCGATGCACTATGTATTGGCTTTAACTGTGACTGATATAACGTCGATAACACAGCGTTGTTATTAACATCATATCAGTCACAATTATATCCAAATACAAGTCCCGCTCGTTCGGTTGCACTAGATTCCGAGTGGTTCCATCTTGCTTGCAGGAATTCGTCAATTCCATATCTGATCTGAATTCTAACGGACAAGATGAAGGTTTGCGGTGAGTTTTTGAACTCAATCGATAATTAATCATTATTAAATTAGGCAGGACCATATTTTGACTATTCTATTTTTCCCCGTTTTTTTAACATCCCTAAAACGGTGATGCGCTCGTTTTTGTGTCTGTTTGCTTGTTTATTTTTCTTTTACCAAACGCCTGTGAACATCCTGGTAAAACTCAAATGCAATTAACAGTTAAACTAAAAATGAAATTTCCTGTGTAGCTTGCTAGGTCATTAAATTATATGGTTACGTGATACGACGAACCTGGCTATGAAGAAAACTTCAGAATGCTCGGAGTGACACAAACAGTCGTGTACGTTGGAGGATGAAAACATACATCCATTCGATACTCGAATATTAGTGCTAAGTTGAACATTATACATCATGTAGGTCAACGTACTTGGTTTTGATTTCCGTCCCATCAGTAAGTGACTAACACGAACGGATCAATAACTAAAGAAGTGATCAGATATTGTATTCCATTGCAACACTGATCGTCTAACTCCCCTTACGTGTAATCCATACCAGTGACCTGAGCAGCTTATTGATCAGCGCACATTCCCCATAGATGGACAACAACCATTTCGACTTTCGGGTCTGAAATGATACTGGTCTTTCTCCCTTTCTCGATCACTTAAATTAGCTGAACAAAATACATGAAATTTCAAGGCCACCTAATACCCATCGTGTCTATTGTGCACCATTGCAAAACATCTTTGTTATAAATAACCCACACTTGAGATTGTTAATATGTCGTACATGTTTGCTCCCTATGCATCACGCGTCATACCTCAAGTGACAGTATGCCATGTCCCAAGCGGAATTCACGTTGTGTGTTGCTTTGCACCGGAACATACGATTGAGTATGATTCATGCTAATCACGAAAAAATTGTTCTAGCGCCCGATCTTTCCAGTAAGATAGTTTGGGTATATCCGAGATTAACGTGTACACTCGTCACGCCCCAAGACTTAGGGAAAGTGAAACTCATGGAAATTCGCATCCACGGCAAACTTTTTCGTCCGCTTCTCAGAAGCCGACTTAACACAAGCCCTAGGTTTAGGAATATTAAAAGTAGGACAGATACCGCAATGTCCGGTCACATCTGGACCATGAGTGTAAGGCCGACTGTGGGGCTACGTAAATTTGATTGGGCATGCACACGCCACAGCCAAGACGCATGCCAAATTAGGTATTGAAAATACCGGAAACAATGAGATCCCTCGAAATTTAAAACGGTAGCTGGGTACCGCAACAGACACAGTGCAACGCACTGATTTTGGCTACTGTCGAGGTTTGAACTGTGGAAGCCAAATCGCTGTTAGTGAAAGCGCACACGAAAGAGGCAGCTTGGGTATTGGGCCAAAACGCTTGACTGAGAAATGTCAAGGGAACCAGGTTCCAAAACAAAAAATCTAGTGACTAAAACGGTCATTATTTTCTTTCAGCGGGGAGAAAAATCATCTAGTGGACTAACAAACGCTATTCGGACGTTGATGCTTTCGAGCGGACTCTTTGAAGGCCAACCATGTTTCATCAAAACTGGTGTGCTTGCACGACGTTTTGTTTCATATCATTTCAAATTTAACAGAGAGGAGTATGAAATGGCCTAGCCAGTGACGTTAAAATTGTTGACAGAGGGCCTTTCCTAATGCGCAGAGTTGGTCGTCTAGAGTGCAACTATTGGAAAGATCATTATAGTCCAAATTCTCAAGCCGGGCGGGGGTCGAACGAACCTCATCATCTCCCAGTTCCACCAAAATCATTTTTTTGTGTACACCGATTTCAGATAGGTTTCTACGAAATTCGATCATACATGTCATAACCGCGATACGCAAGTGGAGTAAAATGTCAATAAAACGATCAATAACTGTGAAAATGTACCGAATCAAATTTACTTTTTTGCTATTTCTATCAGCTTCCCAAGAAATCAGGCAAAGAGGGAAATTGTGCACATCAGCTGCAAATGATCCATCTGGAATGATAAATGTAACAGATTCTTTCCCGCTACTCTTTTCTCAATGCATAGGTCAGCTACATCGGCGGAAAAATTGTCGGTTGGATTTGTAAGAAATCAAACATTCATTCGTTTTTCCTTCTCTAAACAATTACACGCGCAAATTCGGTCTGCCGTAAGCAAAAAAACAATACCTGAAAACGCCAATCACTTCGTTTGTAAGCCGGAAGAAGCAAAAGTAACCAGAAACTTGTTCATCTCGTACGAAAATGACGAAGTTTGGACATTAAGGGCCCGAAAGATTGTGGCCCGAGATAAAATTGACTTTCAGTCATTGGATTACATACGATGGATTTTATTGGAACGAGATTAGCACAATTGATGGTTGGAATAAAACCCGGTATTCTGTCAGGTGTTCGCAAGATGATTTTTTATCACAGATGTAGGTGTACGGTTGTTCTGATACGGACAATAGTTTGGCATAAAAAATGCATACAATTTTTTTCCACGAAAATGTTTATCTGAGTGTTGGAAAAAGCACTCGCAAGCCACATAAACTGAGACGATTCGTTTCGAGTTCAAATATCCATCACATTTTCAAACTCTTTTCAAAGCCTATTCCAGCGTGTAGTCGCATTTCGATTTTGCCTATGCCATTTGAACACAAATTTCTCGGTGCACTAATTCAGTTGCCTCCGTAATGGCCAAGTATGCGATCAGCATCGAATTGCCGATAAAATCCCTGTAAATCAGTTCATACTATCCACGCATCCATCTCATTTCATATAATTTTTTTTCGATGTTGTTGTGATAATTTGTTAATGCCATTGTGCAACGTGAACAAATGCCTAATACAGGGATCACAGTTAAACAACACGTCGTGAGTCCATTCGAATACGTCTCAAATCTCATTGTGATACGATCTTTTTACTGACTGCCTTTCGTCGACCGAACGTTTTTTCTGTTCATAAATTCAATGATTTTTCGTCCGATTGCAAAAACTGCCGTTTGATATGCACTGAACGCAATAGCATCCTAGTCCAGTCGCGCGTAAACACCGAAGGATTCTAGCTTCCGGCTTAATACCCCTATTCTAAACTTTCATTTCGACTGACCGAGTTTGGTCATGGTAGGCGATTCCAATTCAAGCGTGCCCGCTCATACCACTTGAAGCTTGCTATCTAACTCGGCAGCTGTCTGCATAAAATTAATGACAATTTTTCCCGTAGCTTGGTAAAGGCTTATGGACACTTATGAAGAATACAAAGTGCAATGCACTTCTAAGAAGTCAACCAACCTGAACGAATACATTGGCCCAATTATGACGTTTTTTAACCTTTTACTTCGTTTATTATTGAAATAACAATGTACATCACTTTTCGGGAAGGGCGCCGCGGCTAGCAAAGGGGTGCCAAGTGGGGAGGCTGACTCGGGGTGGAGAGTTCGAACCCGCGACCTTCACGTCCAAACGCCATGAAGTTATCCACTTGGCCAGTGGCAGCCAACCGGCCTATCCTTTGTATCAGTAAACACTGGGCTAAGCGAGTAAATCAGACTGAATTCGGTGGTGACAAGCCCAAGGATGAGAATGGTCATATCATATTTCCTCACATTTCTTTTGAATAGGGTTGCCTGAGGGCTTATTGCGCGTGTTCTCTAGCAAAGAAAATTTGCTTTCATATGCATTCATTTATGGCCGCGTTATCTGATCGGTCATGATTACATGACCGCGGATGATTGATAATGTCGTTTAGACTATTTCAAACGTAGTCGTTCGTAGTCCACCACATCCGAGTTTCCAAGCGACTTTCGATTTGCAGATGACCAAACTTACTTCTCATGGCACAAAATATGTGTAGTCCGAGCTAGTGAATAAAACAAACCGAACCTATTTGTTCTGTCATTGTCCCTAGCTTGCAAATACCTCCACGGGGTTTGACCTTTATTCATGTTGTTACATTGCGTCAACTAAAAGGGGACAGCAAATAGCCAACCAGACATTCCGTTAGATTGACTTACTTACGAAGGTGATTAGGTTGCGCTTTTAACAGTCTCCTCTTTTCAAGACAAAAACAAAAACAAAAACAAAAACAATGCTAACAATTAGTAATTTGAGGGAAAACGCACAAGTTCCTGGTGTCCACACGGAACCAGAGGCAATTGGACAAGTGTGCTGTTCACTCGAATAATCACGATTTTACTCGTTGTGGAGTTTCTGCAACCCATTTACTATTGAGGAGAATGTCACAAAAAAACACGTCGATGATTCTCCAAACAGATGATATGCAAGGTTACACAGAATGCTGGGAAATTTGGCATGCATGAAACACCTTCAAATGACCGGAATGACTCAAGCCCAAGACGTTGTCAGTATTTTTGCTACCAGTTGCACACCCACAAGCATAACAAAACTGTGGCACAACAAGCAGTCGCAACGACAGGATAAAGTTTATTGAATCTGCATTTCGACAGGTTCGTTTCTCCGGGGCCAACATATGGTCCATTGCTGTACACAAATATAAATAATATAAGAACGGATTTTTGAAAACAAATGTTTTACAAAGTTCTCGTGGATCGGAATGAAAGGTTTTGGGCTCGTATGTGGATGCCTTCTGGTCGGGACATGGTATTGCACAAAATTAGTCGATCATACGACTGACCGTTGTCAGTCAACCGACACACGAGGCACAATTGCAAGCCCAAAGAAAAACTTTAGTCGTAGGTTGGCGCTGGAATATTTGCACTTTTAAATCGTGGGAGTCGACCCCTTCATGGTGGCAGAGCACTGCATTTTCGCGCCCGTGACCTTGGCTGTGCAGACTACTTAACCGGGAGACCATATAACAGCGACAACAAGGACGACAACAACAATAAAACAGTAGGCGAAGCAACAATACCACAATTCTCAAGGGCGGATTTGTTTGCATTGGTCATTCCAACCTATCGTAACTTTCTGTTTCCCTTAGTGCAACGTTTCCCGATTGAAAACGATGATTTGTGAAAGTTTCTAAATGTCTCACTTTTCCGCGTTATTGATCGTTAATCTCTGTGAGATGGTTGCTATTGATGCTCGAATGACACGTTCACAATGGTTAACTACGTGTTTATACGATTTTAGCAGATAAAAGGTAGGATTCTTCGGTGAGCCATCCAGAACTGAGGTTTTGGTTTCGTAGTTCATCTAGTGAAACACACATGACACTGGCACCTGTGCAGCATAGATTTATGGGAGAAAGATTTGTCCAGTATTCAAATCATTTCGCTTCTGTCGACTGCGTCTTTTGTACAAAATACGAACACAATTAAGTTGTACGTGAGAAAACAGAGGCTAGACCTTCCTGTTTGTTGTGATCGATATTCGCTTGCTTGAACGTTTCGCTCAATACCCCACTTTCGGACCTATTTCGTAAGCCTACAACGAGGAATGAAATACGCATGTGTAACACCTGCTGATTTGGGCGGCCGAAATCAGTTGCTACGTGGTGAGGGGTTCAGATGACAACACTATCCGTTTCGAGAGGAAAACGTTCACAAGGTTTCGCTTTTTTGTCCTCCTGATTGATAAACAACTGATGAAAAGTGAATCAGGGTCCAGATATCCAGTCAGGGATGTGATCAGGAAACTCGTGGACTGGACTCATCATTATTTCTCAACCAACAACGTAAAACCAGGTTATTCCGGCAAAAAACCGTCCTACCTGTTGCCGACCAAACTGGAGCAGAATCACGGTAATGATAGCAGTCCGCGTTGCCCGGTTACACAGTTTATCAAATCTAGAAAAACGTGATAGCAATGGCAAAATGAATATATAAAACTGCACCAGTGTCTAGTTGACCTTGTACAACTCTTTCATGCTTGTTGGGAATCACTGACATCCCAAGCTCAACGTGTTCCAACAAGAACTGAACCTCGGGACATATGACCGTGAATCGAACAAGCTGAATGCTAGGCTACCATCGGGATTGTGAAAAACAGCGGTTCCCGATGAAGTATTGCATCGCGATTGGATTTCACTGAACTACAGTCAGTTAAAAGCATTACTATCGATTTGTACACCAGACGACTTATCGGTGAAATGCCTGAATACAATTGGGGCCTTTAGAGAGGCACTAATCCAAGTGAAACAGGCATCATCGTCTCATTCTGATCCGCGTAAGTGAATCATATGTATACAAAAAAGAAAATTATTTCACAAATGAAACTCACTCGGAATTTTCGGAATGTGTTGACACGGAAATCTGCTCCATCTGTGAGGAGAAAGAGAGAAGAAGGTTCCAGTGAATCTCTGCTCTACTGTTAAACAAAAATCTTTTTATCTTAGTTTCTCCGTTACAACAAGTACATTTGTATTTACAGATCACTGGGTTCCGTCTGAGTGACGCATCACCGAATGTTGTGATTGCACAGTTCGAAGTCAAGCCACGTGACTTTTGTCAACGCGCATTCGTAATCCAATCTGACGGTTCTATTCCCGATGGAATTTGCCACTCTTGCGTAGCACAGTGTGCAACCACTTCCGCGCTTGTTGCAAATCGATGCCATCGACTGCGATCTAATTGAGATCTGATTTTCCACTGTTAATCCCTTTGAGCATCACGCGAATAGCTTCTGGTTTCTCACTATCACAGCTTGAGCAAGCCAGGTAACGGAAATAATCGCAAAATTGAACAATTTTTCCGGTAGTAACAGCATTCTGGGAATAGAATTACGCAAAACAGCTGGTTTAGCAGAACTCTCAAAATTGCAGAAAGGATTTTGTTGGACATGGATTGGAAATTTTCGCATTGGGAGCAATCCGATTGGGGCACAAATCGAGTAAACTATTGTGATGAAAATAATGACTGTTTTTTCTCTCGTAGGAAATCGCGTTTTTATGAAGGTGCAAGTAGAAATAATATTTTCATTGTCTGTATTCATTTTTGAACTATCCAAGTGCAACAAATGCACTTCTACAGCAGTTTCAAAAATGCCACGACGTCACTGATGATATTTTATTTCTCCGTGTGAAACGGAAACAACTGACTGTTTTCTGCAACGTGGCGACTACCTTCTGATTGTATCTGCTAGCAAAGATATTCACGCGTGTTCGAAAATGCGCGAATTTGCAGATGAATTGGACTGACTGCGTATAAGACGTTACTGCGCAGTCAGTATTGCTGTTATTGTCCGGCATGGAAGTAAGTCCTGGACTTGGTACCGTGCCGTGTGAGTCACTTTGTGATACGTTTGCGCCTCTATGCTGGCCGTTATCAGTGCTTTAGATGAGTCAGTCGAAACACAACTGATGATCAGCAAGTCGGTTTTTTCTGCGTTGCTTATTTATGACCTCCGCCTCAGATGCAGGTGTCGGTCGACGACGACGATAATAAGGTGCATCAGGTTGACGCGCTGACATGTTTCAGACGAGACAATGTTTAGTGATCATTTACTGGCTATGAATGTTTGCAATGGAAATTACTTTCAAATCGATTGTGTTTATGTCTACACAAACATTGTGACCGACAAGCGAAGCTTCGTTTGGATAGGATGACTTAAACGTTGTTGTGAAGTTTCTTATCGGCAATATGGGATCGGAGGAGAGAAAATGTTCTGCGGTTAGATAAACTGACAAGAGTTAGGCTAGTTACTTTGGCAGCATATATGCGCGCCTAATATGACGACGGAACAATGGAACGCAGAAAGATACTACAATAATAGATATGAAAATGCGCGCTATGATTAGTTTTTATTCTTATTTGGGGCACGTTTTGCTTTTTAACCACTGACGAACTCTGCGACTGTTCAAAACTGAAAACAAGAAGTCAGTAGACTAGATCTTCTGGTTCGTATTTTTCTATTTGTGTCTTCAGTGCGTCCCTCGGACTTGAGCGAAAGTTAAAATAATGACGGCGTTGACTATATTTCGCCATTGTTTTACGCCTATTTACGATCTGATACTTATGCTGCCATTTCTATTGCTTGACGGGAGCAAGGGCGTGGTGGGAAATATAGGCTCTAAGGTCCACAGGGTGAACTGTATTAATAGGTGACGGTGATCTGCAATCAGGATTTCAAATCCTGGAGAAAATGAACCATATAAAAGACAGAAGATAAATAAGCCAGGGGAGGTAACAAGCCGATTGTTGACAAACTGCACTCTGCCATCGGATCTGGGACTTGAAATTTTGATCTTTGGAATGGAGGGCGTTTGTTCCTCGCAGTCATCACCGGTCACTTCAGTGAAACTATTAGCTAAGCAGGACCAAGAAGAACCAGAACTACCGCACGACCCGCATCAGGATGCGATATAAGACGACGGACCTAAGATTTACTTATTCCCACATTAATTGCTAAAGCTACCAGGGCGAACACGGAAACAGACGGCATCCTCAGGCAGACGTTAGTGCGTTTTGGAACTAACGAACAAAAGTATTCACAGTGGTATTATGTATTCGTAATTCCAGAAATGGATGAATATCTCAGATCGATGAAAATCAAACTGGATTTCGGTGTTCCAGACAACCCTCGTTCTTCATTGTCATCTCTAGTAGCAGTTAAATACAACAGGCCAAAATCTATCAGAGAATCCCGAAGGATTAATCCAAGCGGTTATTGCGCGGAAAGATTCATGTCATTGCAACATGTAGTTGAGGAAAAAGACACCCTAGGTAGATTTCCCGGACAATGATTGACAAGAACGCTGCTTTAATCTACACCTACTACTGCTCAGTGAGGTGATTTTATTTGACCTCCTTCTCACTATGGCATTCCGTTCAATATTCGAGTTATGTGCATCTACTCAGGGCTCATGTGCTAGGTTGATGGTCCACAAATTTTTGAATCAAAGGCTATGGTTAGAGTTCCCGAAGGAAACTTATTCTGTGGTGAAGGCAACTGCAAAGTATTCCTTGCCTAGACCTCTCTGGCACCGTTCCTGTGGGAAATCTTAACGGCTTTCGTTCCTCCAACAAAGGAACCACACAAGATTCCGCGAATGATTGTGTTTGTGTTAGTTTGGTTGATGGCTGCGTTAGTACAGGTAGAGAAAATAAAATGGAGACATTACCTAAGCCTAACTATTTACTTTCCTTGGCTTCCTTCAACGTTCACACCCTTAGTCAAATAGGGTGGAAATCTATCCTAGATAGAACTCCTAAAGCCTGCAAAGTGTACGCTGTGTCCACGAAAACCAGGTAAAGACCCCATCACTTCAATCACTTTTCCAGTCATAGATTCAATTCGATTTTCCCCCTCAACGTCCGCATCTCACGAAATGCGATTTCGATGACACGTGGTCACGCTGGCGTCTCGATCAGCCGAGTTTGCGTTACTAAACTGGATCCCGGTCAATACTTGCTTGCACGCACTTTGGTTGAATGGCTATGTTGGTGTCAAAAGCAATCGACTAAAGCGCCGATATTTGTTCGCCATATATGTACATGCGTCACCAACTCCAAGAATACCAAGGCCAACAGTGAGTTCTACCGGGATTTGTCCCAACTAATTCGAAGTGTGCGTTCAACGGACGTTGTGGATGGCTCTGGTTGGCCACCTAACGGAGACAGCAGAAGTCCATTTGTAGTCCCACCCGATCGACCTGCCTATTCCAAGTTCGTTTTAGCCATAGACTGTTTCTGGGAAACGTATACTTTCATAATATAAAAAGACACTAGCACTCCTTGTGCTCGCTTTTATCTTTACTCAGATTTGCCGCGTCTTCAATGATCATTGGTAGTTTGGACCAAATGAGGATTGTATACAATTCTTTTCCACTCTCTGAGAAGTGTGAGCATGCCATGGTGCGAGGTCGCTTCTGGACGTGCTTAGTCTTTGGCCGCACAACACGAAACCATCCGCCTTGCACAGTTTTGCGCAGACGATAAACATTGACCTGAGTTCCACTGGGCGTTTTCCACGCGTTAATCTTCACAAACAAATGCTCAAGATCCGAGGGAACATTGGGACCAGATCAGGAAAATTTGAACCAACAATTGACATTATCTACCTTGCATTAGTGACTGCTCTTTTTAAAATTCATACCGTCTGTTGTCTTAGTTCAGTTTGTTTCTATCGTTTGTCGTAAATCGAGATCATACCATTGCCACGCGTGTGAGCTTGTTGCTGATTCTCCTTGTTTGACACCGTTTGTTTCTGACGTGATTTATCATCATAAATTGCAGTGTAGGGGCACGGAAGGAACACTGTTAAGGTTTGATTATTGTACGTTGCTCATTTTGTTTGAACTAATACCCGTAGCAATTCGGACACGGCTTTTTGAGTTATGCCAATGTGGTCGCTATGCTTTGGTCTACGTTTCTCCCTGGGGGCTTACGGATCCCATATGCAGAGCGGCTGAAGCCAAAGGGGCCCCAGACTGTGTGACTGAGAAGAGGTAGATAACGTTGCCCTCGGTTGCCTTGCTGAATGACGAAGACTCGTACCTCACGATGCCAACTGCAATGAAGTGTTTGAATCCCTGAGACGTCAACCAACTAGGAGCCTGATAAATGACCAAGGCAGTAATTGATAGGGAAGCATGGAGCAATGGAAAGGACTGCGACTATATGTACTAATCGCTACATTTAACGACTGATTAATTGGACCGGTTCACAAAAGCCAAACTGGGGTGTTAATCAAAGAATCCTGCCGCCCAATGGTTCACTCTTAGAAGCGTCAACTGGAGCTTGGAGCAGAGCACTCCAAAAGGCCATTTAGTTACCATAGTTCGACAGTGGGGTCCTCACTTTTATATGCAAGCGAAGTAACTTAGGTGAATCCCAGTCCTTCATTAGAAATGGACCTTGCCCAAGAGACGAGTTTTCTTAAATACATAAGAATGCACGGACTGATAGGTCGCCTCCATCCTTATTCAGGGACGATTGCGAAGTGGTAAAATCGGAGTGAACGTAATTCCAAGGACCCTTTTGGACAAGTGAATAGATTATTGAGAAATAAGTTGAATAGGTGAATATACCGGTTTGTAGGAAAGGTAGTAGATCTAACTGTGAAAATAAAAGATCAGTTTGGTGATTAACGTATCCAAACTGGTCACGTGCATTATCCTCCATCGACTATCCGGTAAGTTGCACAAGTGAGAACCAAACAGGTTTATGATCAGGCGAATCTCGTATCGCAGGCAAACTATCCATAAACCCAAGATATTTGTCTTCCTAGAACTGAAAGCCTAGTCATGTTTTGTGATTCGTCCAGTTCTTTGTAGCTATCTCTCGCTCAGTGGTGTGCCAGAGAACTTCATTTATTCGCCACAATCCCTGTATCCAAACAACTAAAAACGAGATGGCATTTATAACGACCTTCAGAATCGATGTTCACATAGTTTCCGACGTTGATTTTTCCTTCGCAACTTTTCGATTGCTATAATTTTGCAGTTATCCCTGTCCTCATGCGAGAATGGTGGCACTGATACTAGTTCAGAGAGCAAATTTTTAGACTTAGCACAAACAGACGATGTTGTACATCTGAGTGAATACACGGGTAATCTGCTAAATTTTATTGGTTGTCTGAACGGCAGTTTCATTGTGTCTCGGATGCAGTTTTGACCTCGAATGTACACAATGGTGCTCCAGGACTGGGTTGGCTCGGAACCGAAGCTTGTTCTTGCATGGAGTGTTGGATGAAGTAAATGGGTTTAATCACCTGAGTAGTTCTATTTCACTTGGCGGTCAGTGTCCTCGTGCATACAAAAAGTCCCATTGTCATTTACCAGTTTGGTGTCTAGGTCACATACGGTTGTCAGTAAAGTTGATTATACTGTACGGTTAGGATTCATAGTCTTTGAATCACGAAGGGGTCCAAAAACTGTCAGTATCTTTGCAATAGTGGCAGAAAATGGCGAGAGAATTTTGTCAGCAAATTATAATTTAGGCGTGACTTTTATGGGGCTGAAATGGGTTGGATGAATTGGCTGGAACACATTTTCCGCATAGCCACACAGAAAGACTGCTGTGCGCTTGGCTTCTCTTTGACGCAGGTAGTGATCAGAAGATGGATCAAGGTAGTCGGTCGATCATGGAGCAAAAAAGGGATGAAAGCCTTAACCATTGGAATGGCTCGTGTAGGTCCAGTTAGACTACCGGTATCCGGTCCACGAGATTCCCCTAAGCGGTGGTTGGAGACACTAAGTGACATGACTGAATGCTGCTCTCAGCGAGTTTCTTCCTTTCGAAGTCTTTCACGTTTTATTTAGTCCCTCTTTTTATCACCTTCGAATAGATTTTTCACTAATTAGCGTTCATTTCTCTCTTGAAAAGACTACGTACTGAGGCAGCAACCAAAACGATAGCATATCGGCACAGGACTAATTATTGTGCAAATAGACCTGTTGAACGAATTCTGCCCCATAATATTTTTCATTTTGTAACGCTTTCGTGAAAGATCGGTTGCTGAGCTGTGTTGATTAGCAAAGCACATTTACTTGAAATCAGCAGACAAAAATAAATTTTGTAAATCGTAAGTCGTACTCCTGACTAAATTTCTAAGAATCGAATAAAATAGTCCGTCCGTGACCATAGGAACATCTCGCTGATCTTGAGAACAGCGCACTGCTCCCGTTTTCCAAGCAGTACTATTTGATTAACACATATTTAAGTTTTACATTCTTTTCGAAGCCAACAAATTATCACCCTCACAAATTTGCTTTCGTTCCCTGTGTACTACGAGGAGCATAAACCAGACGTTGTCTGTAACTGGAGTTGAGTGATCGGCTACTTTTATCATCCAGAAGTGATTATTAGAACGTTTACTCGAATGAAGAACTGGAATAAACGAGCAATTATCACTGACTGCATCTTCATTGATCCTCGGTTGTTTTGCGGTTGTCCATCTGAACCCCCGACAGCCAGTCTACATGCTTATTAATCAGCCTTCAAGTAGTTGCAACTCTGTTCCTAAAAAGACTTTACTTCGACTTATCATTAAGAAATAAAGGAAAACACTCAAAAGGTAAAAAGGTGAGAAGGTAAGAAATGCAAAAAGACATGAATACCCGGAAGCTAGAACCAACTTGGTTTGATGAGGATTTTATTGGATCTTTGAATGCATTTATGTTGGAACAAAAGACTCCAGCCGCTAGCGTTTACATTCAGAGGAAAAGAATCTATGATGTGGACCAAAAGAAGTCTTCCCAAAGCCTAGAAGGCGAGTTGGTTTTGTAAAATCTTCCAGAAGAAAACAAATTTGCGTGAGGCAGAAGATGAAGACTACTCCGACAGCTAATAATGACATTTTGGCCATTCCGTACACGCACAACATTGTCAGATTTGCTGCAGCAGTCCAGCTCTCTCATCGCTGCAATCTAAAGCAAGTCCATCATTAACTTCGTAGCAGAGAGCGATACGCAAGCGAAGCCACTCGAATTCTGTGTCCAACGACCTTTCAGCACCCAGTCATGTTTATGAACAGTTTACTATTCCTTTAGGACCAACCGACATAGCCGTTAGAACCACATTCGATCAAAAAGTGAGCTAACACCTTTGTTGAAAAAATGTTGTGCTCTTTCATTTGTCAAGTATGCTGTTTTCAAGCACTTGAAGCTGAGCGCGGTTGAAACGGAAATTCGGGGCCAATCTCGACTCGATTATTTATCTTATTGGTTAATAGTCAAAATCCTGTTTTGTTTATGCATGTGGCCTGGTGAGACTCTAAGTAGTTTTATAACATGGAAAGTTTCTTTGGGGTAATTAAATATTCTCCTCCTTGGTGCAAAGGGGCTTTGAAGCTACTGGCAGTACAACATTCAGAACTCCGATAATGAAAAATGGTCGACAGATTTCATCTAGTTTTGCAGACGGTATGTCGTGCAAAATGGACCAACCTCGTATGCCTATAAATTTCCTCTAGTTCAGAAATCTAAAATCTCAAATTTTCCACCGTTGAGTAAGTAAACACAAGTGGAGGAATACATTAATAGGAATAGGGCTGATCATTTACGTAGACCTTAACGTGTCACGAAGATGTGATTGCCAACATTTTCGAAGAATGGCTTATTGAAAGTGACGGTTCAAATTGAACAACAAAAGATCCTTCACGCACGTACGGCCAAAAAGAACTTAGTTCCGTTCGCTTCTAATCAGTCATTTTCTGAACTGCTAAAATCCTTAAAATTATTCAGTGAATGCACCAACTTCATCCTTGATTTTGGATATGCCAGGCACTACGGGCTCACGCCATTCCGGTTATTGATGAGAACATCAGTAAGTTTGAGTTACATTTCGAGGGCAGGACGGCAGCAGTCGCGTCAACTTGAAAAGTCATCGATCGTGGATAGCTAATGCTCAGGCTAGTTCAGTATTTCCGTGTTCAGATTAAAAACTTGTAATTAAAAATGTTTCGCAGCCTTCGGTGAGAGAATTTTCAACATTCCCTTGCGAGATTCACTGAATGATGGAACTCAGATAGGACAAGGAGCCGCGTTGTAATCACATATCTAGAATATATGGACGAAATTACCTGAACGACTTATCGGCTAACGGTTATCTTCAAACTGATCAACAAACGCAACTATAGAAAAAAGAAGCTTTTGTGGTCTTGAAAGACGACCGTTTTAAAATGCTTAAAAGTATGCATGGAACCGATAAGTACTACACACAAGTTCAGTGGCACCCATCCTTCCCAGTCCTATTAGGAAGTCCCAGTTCATAAGAGATTTGACCTCTTTAAAATTTTACAGGGACTAGTTAATCTAAGCTTGTTAGAAAAAAAAGCCCAAGCTGTGTTGTCACGAGAAGCATTTGCCTCATTGTGTCAGCTGAGATAATTGTAAAAAAGGTGTATTCTATAGGAAAAACATTTCACTGCCAAATTTATTGTAATTAGAATGCGTGTGAAAGACCTGCTGTAATGCATTTGTTCGAGGATAAGCCTGTTTTTCGCTGAGATGTCGACGTAATTAGCAGGACCCTATTCGCGAGCTGTTTTTACTTCATGTGACACAGAGTCGGATAGAGAACAAAACAGAATCGGTAGAACGGGGAAATTTAGTTGTGCCAGAATGTGGTTGGCTCCAGTCAGCTTTAAGGATAAATAAATTGTTCCTGGGCAACGAACTTTGTCACTATGTTCAAAATTATTTCTACCGTTAAAAAATCTGTACTAAATCAGATCAGAAAACAATAAAGTTCGTTATCATTACTGTTATTCGATAAAAGTATACGGGGCATCTGGAGAAGACTAGAGGGAACAAATTGGTTTGAAATTGTTTAACGAATGGATGAAACGAGCTAGAGATGAGATCCGTTTGTGTCTTTCTTGTCTTTTGTACTTTGTTACCGTCTAATCCATGCGGTGAAGGACAGTCGGATAATCTCGCAAATGGTCGCGTTCAAAACTCTACGAACAAAACTTTGCATACCTTCATGGCCAAGTCCTCGGTTGCATCCGCGGATTTGCCTGAACTGACATTTTCATACTCTTCTATCTCTGCATCTATGAATTCTTCTGGCTCCGCTTTGGTTGGACTGGGAACATTAGGGGAACTTTCTTTTAGCATTCGCGCTGGAGACACGAAGCGAGCTTTCTTGTGCTCGTACAGCGGAGGTTCCGAAATTGGTCCGAATGTGATTGAGGGGTCGGAGGCTTCCGTTTTCTGTGGAAATTAAAAAGAGCAAAGTGACCTTGACATTTTTAAACCTCAAGAGGCGTGGACAGCTCCCCAGTTGAATGGCTTAGGCTAATGAACATTATAGTGCTTGCGGTATCGTTCACTTCAGTTTACTTTGTGATATAATTAAGTGGGAATATCGCACGCACTTATGAACAAATTTCCAGTGTTTATGGAAAAGTGCCTTCAGAATTACGGAGCCGGAAAAAGCAAAGAAAATTTTAAGTGACTGGGTGCACAGAAAATTTTACAATTAGTTTTGGTTAATAGGATGACTGCCAGTTTCTGTCAACTACCGAAGACCAATGAGGGGACAACTCGCACGCTAATAACTGAAAACAGGATTTTTACCACTCGGTTACTGTGTAAAACTGCAAAGATTTTCCGCCGGCGTTCTGTTGCTGGTGGAAATGGGCTTGGGCTGATCCCGATAGGTTTTGAAGTATGACAGTCGATGAGCCTTAAGTAAAGAGATAAGCACGGTGGCTCTTTAAATGTGGGGATTTGCAATTATTAAGTGGAAACTAATACAGAAGAATACCCATTTTCTGAAGGTTCTTTCAATGGAGACAAAAATGTGATCGACTGATGAAGGATTTTGAGCGCATTACATGCTTACTGGATCACCGAGGTCTCCACCCTGTAAGTGTTTTGCACGAAAAACGATGGAATTAAAGAAACACTGCTTCAAAGGATAACCTAACTTAGTGTCAGTAGTATTTCGTATACCGATTGATTGGAAAAAATTTCCCGGAAGTAAACGACTGGCTTTGTCGAGGTTCCTACATTAATTTATCAAACGATTCAAATAAAATGCCAGTATCATCTTAAAGTAAAAGTTTCAGAAGAATGGAGATGGCTAGACGGGAGAGTACCTGATGCGTACACCTGATGAGCGGCAATAATCGCACTCCCGGGGCAACTGTATTAATCTATCCGTATGTAAAACATACTACCGACATCAAAACTCCATAATTCGTACCTTGTGTCCTCTTTTTGATGGTTGCGTCGCCGGATCGATGGAAAAATTCTGGCGAATCAATGAGTGGTTCATGCGTGGATTCATCATCCATGCATGTTTCACATTATATTCCGATGATCCACTTCAATTAACACAAAGGGAATACGAGTTGCGGAAGCATGTAGTTTTTGCGAATTCAGTCATAAGTCAATACATGCATATTTGTGATAATGAAATACAAGAGCTGGAGGAGAAGTTTCGAAGTTGAAATATCAGGAAAGCGTGAACAAATGTGGATCTAATCAGCAACTACTGTGGTGAAATGCAGGTTGCCTTTATGACGATTCGATGTTTCAAACTTGGAGCAGACGTCACAGCAAGAGTACAAGAAAATGGTTAAACAAATGAAATCATCAAAAGGGTAAGCAAAACCCGGACCAGGGAAGGAGACATAAATGTGCTTTTATGATGGCTCAAACGAGCAAGCTTTCTTTCATTTCTAGTTATTTTATCCCAGTCCAAAATTGCTTGTTCTAAAAAACGGATTACTGTTCGAAGTAACAATCCATTTCTGGGGTACAATACTACTAACGTACAGGTGTCTGGATGATTTGTACTTGTCAATGTAGTAACTGGTTTGTGCTACTTCGGTACTTATGCCTCAATCAATCGGTTTCCAACCAGGGGAGTTGTGCTTGCATTTTTCCTCCGTATAATTGTAGATTTATTGGCATGCAAAGAAAAGCCCTACAAAAAACCGGTTTGTATATGCGGCGCCTTTGCGTGTCCTAGAAGAATAGTACTAATGCCAATACTAGCGTTATTCTTTGCAACGTTAGTAGTATACGTTTGATTGGATTCCATTTCACAACCTGAATTGCAACCATAAGTTCTAAGGCAAATGTCATAGCGACATCAATTCGGAAGCCTGAATCATGCTGACATATATGTGCCACTAACACCCTTGCCAAAATGGTTCACTAACGACAGTTGTTGACTGCGGGTAGTTAATATTTAGTTACGGAGTTCGAATGAAAATTGGTTTACTTGGGGTAGACACACTGAAGAAAAACGAATTGTTACGTCACAGCACAATTAATAAATTATCATCGCAAACACTTTTGGCTAACTGGAAGGAATAGCCCAAATTCTATTTGGAAATTTGTGTCTATTAGTCATTAGTCGACATCAGGAGACTAACAAAAGCGACTACGTTTGTTCGTCTAGACTTAGACAAAAATGTTTGCTTCGATAAAAAAATCTTGAAAAAAATCCCCGTCAATTCGTCACATTCAGTACAGTTTAATCATTCGTTACCAAAACACGCATATGCCACAAATGAAAAATTTCATGGATAAAAAACAATGGAGTGAAACACGGCAAACGACAGAAGGACTAAGAGGATTTCATGCAACTCTCAACTGCTTGTGACAGTGCTATCTTTCACTAATTTTTACAAAACGTGGAATGTCTCATTGCGATTCTCACTATGCACATGTACACATGTATTAAACGTAGTTGCCATCCGGATGACTGGACAAACTTCCCCGGAAGCACACGACCGAATCCGCAGTTTTGACACGCTAAAAGTATAAGTGCAATGGAAGGAACAGGACCCGTAGCCGCTAGGGCCCACTGTACGGAAATTGGGGTGGCACCAATTATGACTTCAAAAGTTGGAATGGCATACAACCATATAGGGTACAAATAGGCCAGGCCTGGTAACGACCTGAGTGACAACGAATTGTCATGTACTCCTAAAGCTCTCAGGGTACCCAGCAATCTGTCGAAACATCCCACACTTGCAAACTCTGAATTGATGTCACCGGAATTTATTTTGTATCGTGATATGCCGTAGCTTCACCGATAAACAAATAATTTCCGTGCACAATACTGATTTGAATTGGGTTACATTGATATATAAATATATATATATATATATGAATCTTGAAAACTGCACAACCTTTTCAATGATGATCATCAAAACAGTTCATCTTAGAACTTTGAGTTGGCAAACACCAGACCCAAGCGCGGGTTGCACTACACTATTATGCCAAAATGTCAAACGGATTTCGAATCTGTTGGTAATCAGTGAATGTGGATGAGGACACACTGGCACAACTGAAATCTTCTCCTCAACATTTGCTTACTGAGGCGCAGGAGGCACTGGTATTGCGTAGTCTGCCAACATGCTCGGCAGTTCAGCTTCCTTCCGTGCACGCAGACATGACAATCGGTGAATTTGCCTCTTGTATTGAGCGGCAGAGATGTATTCATGAGTCGCTTTTCAGAAGAGAGTACTTAAGTTTCCTCATCTAACAGGAAGGGCGCACAAACAATAGTCGTAGCATCAAATCTGACCGATGTAAAATGAAAAGGTCAGACAACAAATGCCATCATGCAATTCTGGATCATACAGGATGTTGTAGCATGCCGGGATTAGGCAGAATATATTCAGTATATGCGAGTTTCTAAACCGCTTTTCTTTTTTTTTAATTTCTGATCCATCTGCCAAACAATTTCATTCGTCCTTGGTAATTCAAACTCGTGTACATCATTTCTCGCTCTGGTGTGTTTACGGTGCCTGGGGGCCTACAGCTATCGTCACACTACAAGCTTTGTCGATATCGTCTAACCTGGTCAAATTCACATCAGAAACAATGGAATTGATCATTCAAATGCGAAATCCAAACTGACCTGGGTCAAGATCAAATGAACGACAAAGACCTTATGGGATAAACGTAAGCCATAAACATTTTATATCCAACCAAGGCTGTTCATAGCTAAGTTTTTTGATGACCTATGATGTATTTTCGGATTTGATATTCAATTTGATAAACTGCCTTGACAATTCACAGCTGTAAACAGATGAAATCGGAGCAAAAACTGATGCACAATATTGGGAAACTTGATGCACAGGGTAGCCAAAGTGCAACATGAATGAGATGAGGCAAGAAGCACAAAAGGATCGGTAACATCAGCGGCAAAACTAGCAAAATTTTTCCACGAAACTTTTTATTGCCTTCAGATAACAGAAGGGTCAAATTGTCAATTAAAACGGTGTGCTTAATTAGTATGAAACCAAGTAGAATTCAGTCTGAAAGTTTTGTCATCAGCCCTTCTGATAATCAGCAGCCCATAAATCTGTTCGTAAGGTTAGCAGAGGTGAACTCAGTGAAAATAGCGAGCTTCGTAACATTAAGTTGTTACGCATTGCTGGAAATCGTTGCCTCTACCAAACACATCTTCGGAAGCTAGTAAGTTATTCAAAACTCAAAATGGTAACTCCTCGAAAATAGAAAAACTAATCGATTTGAGAATTGGGGAGTACAGTTTGCTTACATTTTGATTTTTCATTTAATATCAAAGTCGAGTTGATTATTGAAAACCCCAAAGCAGATCAACATCGAATTCCACCTCGTCAATATATTATCTGGGGCACATAACATCTGTGTTCTCAGTAGCTCCTCAATCTGGGATGAGTACGTGGATGACGAATATGTTATCGGTTTATTAATATTTTTGATTTATTTAATTATCACGGGTTCAGCAGGCTTTGAGTGCCCTTGAGCTCGTACTGTGTAATAAACCTTGATGACAAGCATCACATAATGTATTACATTGTTAAGAAGCATTGATGTCATCTGTTTCGAAGCAACTGATGGCTACGCATCCCAATCATACGGTCGTTCGCTTGGAGTTCGAGCATCGGATGCAGGACAATATGCCGGCTTCGAAACGGGATTCATATAAGGTCACCTCAAGCAGGTTTTGTTGTGAAGTCTATCACTGAGGCTTTGTGCTACTTTTTACATCAACACGAGTGTCGTGTTGTTTGAGCCGGCAAAAGATAAAGAAACATGAGGCCAAATCAGCCCAAACAGAGAACCGCTATTGCACTAACAAAATTTGTTTATGTAATTGCCATAATTATTCGACTTACTTCGTGCTCCTCACATGATAGTTTCAATGGCCCAACGGGGATCGGATATTCTTCCATGGGTTCCACCGAGGTGATTGATTTAAATTCTGTTATGGTGTCACTATTGAATCGGGAAGCTTGATAGCAGCTGTCCGACTCCGTCTCATACACCTCCGAGGCGAGATCTCCCCCCGTGTCTGAGATCCCGCCATACATCTTCTGTGATGATGACTTTATGTTGACAGGTTTGGGTCGGACTGATGCTTGTGCACAAATAATCTAAAAATGAACGAGAAAGGACAATAATTAAAGTCCTAAAGTCTACGTCTTACGTAGAATTCATAGCATTAAGGAAAATGCCAACTGTTTCTCCGAGGAGCCCTCACAGCATGTCTAGAAGGGTGTAGACAATACTTACTCTTCGAACTTTTAGATCAGTTTTTGACTGGTTTCTAGTCCAGTGGATGTTCGTGGGAATTAGTGTACCAAATGATATTTTTGTAAACATCAATGTTCTAGGCTATTCGGAACCTGGTTTTGCGGTCATTAGGATCTTCCCAATTGGTTGTTCTGACTACAATCGAACCCACGCTTGCAACCACAAGGCTGATTTAATACCGTATGTTTTATCGATGAATAGTGATTAATTTGTTTTTTTCGGAAACTGTCCTTTGCTACTTCTTTTCAATCAAATTGTGGACAGTTTTGGAGATTAGGGACGTTCCAACTTTCATTATCAGGCAACTAACAACCTTGGGACATATTTACGATCTGCAAATGGGTTGTGCATTCCAAAACCATATAAGATATGCCTATCAATGGGCGCATCATTGGACTTCCCAAAACGAGAAATTTCAGCATAACAATAACTTCTCTTATTGGCCTTATGTGGTACCACATAAATTGCATGTTTTTCGAAGTTACCAGGCCCACTTGCAATTCCCCAATCCATAAGCAGATGGTCGCAATCCGGGATCGGACGTGTGATCATTCGTCTATCGGACTGACTGATGCATGGAACACTGAACCGCCGTGATCGAATAGCCAGTGGTTTTGTCCCGGTTTGCGATATATGGATCCTGAATCTGGGGAACCCAGAACGCGTCTCCACCAAACATGACCATGACATCTTGGTTTCCGTGTCATCTCAACATGATGCCGCTTAGTGTTTATCAAAATTCCCAAATTAGTCAATTCCGTTGGTTTTACACCCATTCGAGATTACGAAATAGTGTTTATGGATATGTGAGGGCGAAAGATAAAGTACCTTGTATTTGTTCCACCTCAGTTGCGTTTGAAAGAACGGGTTAGAAAATTTCCGGCTTCGAAGGAACACTTTTAAGTGTTCTGTTTGTAACGAACGAGGACACGTAGGGACAAAATGACCCACGTGGATGAAAACATTCAAACTTGTCTAGGGCATTCCGGTTTCCTAAACACCTTGCACTCAATCATTACTCATGCATCATCATAAGTTCAGCTCATCATGGAGAAATTCCAGTCCAAGTCCGAAATGAAATATCTTGATTCAGAAGAAGTAGTTGCTAAGCTTGCCGGATCCTAGCAAATTACTAAACTTCTATTTTGCAAAACAGAGGAGGACTGACCGAAACTGAATTTCGTACAACATAGATTTGCGCTGCAGGAAGACTACGTGAGGAGGGAAATTTATGGCTGCTTCAACGTTTCCTAGTACGGAGATGAGCTCCAATACCGCATGATAAGTAGTTTTAACATCAAAATCAGTTAAAATCTAGTTAGTCTGATATTTTGTGTGACGGTCAATGGCAACTCAAACCTGTGAAAAAGAACATGACTGGCAAACCAGATTTTATGACCACTAAATATTCCTGAGCAGTTTTGAAATCGCAAGTCAAATTTTGCCCCATGTTCCACAGGCAAATTCGGAGAGGTATGGCCTCCGTGAAATCTATACATGTCTCCAACGCATGCTCAAAAACTGACACCAGAACGTTTTTGTCACTCATTTCACTCTTCTCCACGGTGAAGTTTACACTTTCATTGTGAGTTGCCTTACTATCTAGAAATCAGCGGCTGGATTCGGAACCGTTCAAACTCCCAGTATCCTGCACTTGCTAATTGTCGAAACTATTTATATGAATATCAGTCACCCATTAGCAAAACCGCATATGTTGATCATCACTTCATCTCCGATATCCGGGAAATTTTCTTTCCTTTAACCTATACACAGACAAATTCCTGTGAACAGCGTAAAAAACAAAATAGGAATGAGTGAACAAAATAATCCCTGGCTCAGCTTGAGTTTGTGGCTTTCGTAGGTAGCAGCAACAAGCATACAATTTGTGAAACCAGTGTCAAGTACTGCCCCTATATGTTAGCTATTTGCAATACGTCGTAGCACGATTTATTCTAACCGGCGCTGGTTATTCAAAAGTATGAACCTCGTAAGGAAAGACAGTGCACGTTTTTGTGAGGCTGATAAGCAATTAATGATATTTCGGCCTTTTTCTAAGCGTCAAACTGTTTAGACGTACATGTGCTTTCAATAACCGGCACTATCCTGCAAAGTACAAATCTTCCATGCGGTGCTTCATTGTGTAAATTAACCCGGAACCATAAAATCACACAGCTTGGCCCAAATCAAGATCCTTACGCCCAACAGTGCGGTGCCGATAATTTACGCACCATAAGGGAATCGATTTTTGCAGCATAAAAACTGGATTATGCTGACGTCGATGAATTCAGTTGACGCCATTTTTGTTCAGCCGTGTGCATAAGATAGGAAGCATAAATGGACCAGTGAAAAATTCCTAGGTTCAAAAATGGCCTCGACAGCAAAAAAGCAACAGCAAAATTGAAAACCATTAACAACAAAATCCACAACATCGTCATCATCAAAAACAAGGAAAGTAACAAAAATAACAAAAAACAACGACAAAAATGATGCCATTCTGCGACTGTTTTGAGTGACTTTTACAAATTCTGCGGTTACCCTTGCCTCCGCCCGAAAATGGCTAATGCCAGTTGGAATGCGAGTCTCATTTGAACTACCGGATGTGCTGAACAATGTTTCAGTGACAAAAGGTACCCAGCTGGGTGTGATTCCCTTTGTTCTTTTTTTTGCAAAGTTATCTGTTCCCGGAAAAGCAGATTTTTAATGATTCGATTTTCTCACACAACGTGCCTTCATCCATTCCTGTTGAAAATTTTAAAGACCTAATTCTTTTATATCCGAAAATATTTTTTTAAATACGGGGAAAACCTATAAGCCAATTGACGGTGGGCGCATGGGAAGCATATTTGGTCCAGTTTTGGATGCGCTTGGACAATAAGTTCGCGGTTATATTTCGAGGTTCTCTCTTCACAGAAGATACGTTGACGATATCGTAATTCTCTCCGAAGAAGATTTTGTTCGTTTTCTCAGCACTCTGAATTCTATTCGTCTACAATTTGTCGCTTCTCACGAAGATGTAAGAAAAGATGACTGTCTATCTGCTTCCGATGATTTATTGACCAGACGTCTAGATGGGATCGTCTAATGAAACATCTAAACTAAAGCCACTCGGGGTGAACGTTACTTACAATTCCCCCACTCTCGCGAGAGTGTCATGCAAACTGTGATTAGTTCGAACTCTGTTGAGCAGAACGCAAAATATTCTGCACCAACGATCGAGGAGAGAACTAATAACTCACAAAACAAGTATAGTTAAACAACGGTTATCCGGAAAATTCTGTCGAACAAAATAAGAGACCGAGGAGATAATACGACAAAACCATTACGGACGAGAAGAAGCAAGTTTTAATCGGCTTGCCATTTAGAGATGACTGTTTATCGAACTAGACCAGATATACGCATGCAGAAACAAAGTTTCGTCTATCACAAACAACTAAGAGGTTAAACTTCCAAAATCGATCTAACTGTCTTGCTGGTCCCAGTGTTTCACAAGTTATCCATCAGTTCACTTGAAGTTGGTGACATATTGGCAGAACGGGCTGCTGCTTGGCTCAGCAGCTGTTGTCAGAATCAATGACGCAAAATGTCCTGGCCTCCTCACTCGCGAGGCACTTGATCTGGTCACGAAGATGACCGCAGTCAATCTTTCAAATCAATATTACAAAACGGAAAACCCCAAATTACTGGGTTTTAGTACACTGACACTGGTTGCCAGTGTACATCAACCAGTATTTTGTTCACAATAGCGGTTGATCCTGAGCATTGGTCTACTCACATGACGTCATTCCGCTTGCCACTTCATTTTTCTGGTGACTGTGTGAATAAACTATTACATTAAGCTTAATCCGTTGCATTTTTTACAATTTATTTTCTAATTGTCATGTTTCATGTTCGTCATAGAACGAGTGAACGAAATGTTTGCGTCTGCGATGTATGTCTTCTTCCGTTGTGACGAAATTTGGAGACTGATTCGCCGCGTCTCAGGGCGCTGTACTAAGGTGTGTTCATGTGCATGTGCACAACCGTTAAGGGGAAAATAAAGTTCGGCTAGGCCAATTACCTACCGTCAAAATTGATAGAGAAAAAGAAAGCCCGACTAGTGCGGATATGGCAAGCGAAACAAAATCGATCTAGGAGTGCATTAAATGCCGTGATCAACGTGAGCTATTCTCAAAGATGCACTGTGACTTACGTTGATACCGAAGGTTTCTCTAATACTCGACTGCAGCTCTTCTCATCAAACCGGAAGCATAATTTACAGTGGCGGTTCATCGAATAATCAGGCAATGGTTTAGACGTTTTCCGTGAATAAGCCTTCTAATGTGTGAATTTGTTGTTAAGAAACAGTGAGATGGGCAGTGCTCCATTAGAATTTTTATTTAAGGTTACACCAGTTTTTTAAAGGAGGTGACAAGGAGATTTTAAACCTAACGGACAATTTTGAGGAGCAGACGAATAGATTTACTAGCCTTTGGCATTTATTTTGTTAATCATGACCGGATGCGTTAAGTTGCATATAGTCGTGTGTGTCGGAGTATGGAGTGCACGGTTTGAATCACACCACCAACCGTCAATTCTTTTCAACTGGTAACCGTTGATTGCCCACAAACCGGTTAGTAAAATATAAAAGTTTTCAGTAATAAATAACGATATCATGGTCGTCGTTTTGTAGGAAGCGGCCGCACTCCTGGTCGTCCGGTCTTTGAAAAACACGTCACGCCACCAGCCTAACAAATAAAAGCCATAAATAACTGGTATTATCGAAAAGTTGAGTTTTTACATTCCACGTTAGCCATATAGCATTGGGCGCCCGTTAGGTGATTCACGAGAACGGTAACAAATTATTGATTTGGTAGGGTCTCCCTGCCCCGCATAAATCCCGTTTCTCGGGGGAGGGGGTGGCTTGCAATCCCTATTCCCAAGAAGCAGTGAACGAAGGTGGTCACATGTCTACAAGGACAATTTTGTTTTTAGGAATGTTTGACTTATACAGGCGCACTACACTTCAGTTCAGTTTTTACAGCCACTAACCTTACACCGACGTGCTCTGGTTTCCGTCATTACCTCCCGGGACCATCTATTTAAAGAGGAAAAAAAGAAGATTAAAGAGTGAAAGGTCAACTGTAAAATAATAAGTAGCTACGAGGAGGGACCCATTTTACCGTCGCAGTGAAAACGTGACCTTTGTTCGATAACCGGATGGCAAGCCAAAGATTCCCCTTTTCCAATTACAATAAAACTGCGTCAGATGTGCAGGCCAAACAATATGGATATAGTTTATAACAGAGGTGCATTTTACTTCGCTTACTGGATGTTCTTCGACGGCAACTACAACATAGCAAAGCTCCGGATAAATGCAGGATGAGAATTAAAAATTGATCACTGTGGATGTTCAAAATAAAGCTGATGTAATCGATTTTTTGTTCTATGAGTTCATTGAGATCAATAATTTCCCGTAGAAGAGAAGTCTAGTTGGAGCGTGAGAAAAATATCGACTTAGTAGTAGGAGATTGAATGTTTTCATGAAATAATTCACTATGTGATATCATCGCCCAACTCACCATAAAGAAACCATGGAAGCACTGTACAGCTGTTTCATCCTTGTTAAGCGATGATATCACATGGTGAATTATTTCATGAAAACATTCAATCTCCTACTACTAAAATGTACCAAGTAATCAAGCTCTGTAGATCATATCCAAAGCCTTCGTCGTACTTAGGCTGCCTGCAAAGAAATCATCTATCAGTAGGGGTTGATCGCTGTGAGCTAACGGACAGTAACCGTGCAAATCAGTGACGGATAGGTGCAACATCATGTGGTGAAGTTCAACAAACCGTTCAGAGCCTGCCCGGTAGCGTAATGGCTAAGGCGTTCGACTCAGAATCGTTCGTCCTTGTTCGGGTTCGCGTCCCAGTTCGGGCGCGGTGGATATGCACTGCTGATGATTCCTAACAAGCTGGATGAAACAGCTGTACACTGCTTCCATGGTTTCTTTATGGTGAATTGGGCGATGATATCACATGGTGAATTATTTCATGAAAAATATCATCATCATCATCATCATCATCATCATCATAGGAATTCGACTGTCACGTTCATTTGGGTCTCGGATGAATTCGACACTGCACAGGTGTTGGAAAATTTCTAACGAGTTTTCGTTATTTCGTTGTGCACAAACTCTGGAAGCCAATATAGAATCTCTGAGCTCCGATAGCGATTTGTCTAAGCGATGTAATAAGATGTTGAATGCTGGCAACAGCTGACTCGGGGAATAATGCCAACGATTCCGTGACGAGTCTTTACAAGTTACATTAAAAATGAAAACCGAATAGCACCCGGTCAGATCATGGGTTCTTGACTGATTGTGACTTATTCAACACTCTACCAAACACATGTTGAGAGAGGCACAGACAAAATTCTGTCCAGATACAGGTGTGCAATGTTAAATCTCTTCTCGGTAGAATGGTCGGAGTTAGATTGTCTAGGAAGGTCGTCGGCTTGCAGGCATAAAACGTTAATGCTCGGGTCTGAAGAAGCCATATTGCAAAATACGATCAACACGGTGCTACAAAATATCAGAAACTGATAGTTGAATGACTGCCAAGTGGCTGGCGGTGATCAAAGGGTCAGCATCACAACGTCCCAATCTGAAGGTCGACGGTTCGAGTCTTCCCACCGCCGATCAATTTAATCCGGTTGACAGCCATCTGTCGGCCGAGATCAGTTTCCTGGGAATGATTTTCATTGTGGTTTCATGGATGAAAAAAGCAAAATTAGTTACGTTCGTGAGTGGTTAGTAGACTACAAGCCTCTGTGACTAATGTGAAACTTTTTCACCCTAATAGACGATAATTTCCGAGGACTGACAGCCGCCATGACCGTGATTCGATCTAACAGGCAGACTGATATGATCAAAGACTAGATTTAATTGCCAGTGTACTTTTTAATTTTAAACAAGCCACGGAATTCCTGCTCATGGTTTGAAATTCGGAGATGGAAATTTGAAAAACTGCACAGTTCATTATAATTGGGATAAAATCATCGATCTAAGTATTTGCATTTGTCTATAACGTCAAATCCACTTCAAACTAATCGCGTGACCACGTGCGACCATCTTGAAAGCAATAGTCAACCCTCCTATCAGCTGGTCTAATCCTTTTCCCTCCACCAAGCCGATTTTATTTTTTTGCCCGCTGATCGATAGGACAGAATACTTCTAGGAACTAACGATATTGAAAAAGCCCTATTAATATTTTTCTCTCAATGAACAAAGCAAGTTCCGTTTTTCAGCCACGTCAGACTTCCAGTTGTCCTTGGAAAACTCCAATTATAGATGTTGAAATCCATACTCGCGCTTTGAAAATCTGGTTGCACACAGAGCTTCCCGCTTCAAATGTACATTTGGGGCACAAACAACCCAAGTAAATGTGATGCACGACCCGTGAACCGAGAACTATACACTCGTGAATGCGCGTGACATTTGTCTTAAACTAACTGACCGTTCAAGTAAAACTAGACATACTCAACAAGTCATCTAAATCTTTCCTTGAAAAAATGGTGCGTTTTCTAAACGCATGATTGGTGCCTGATGAATATTGTCTTACTGAAAAAAGAACACGGATAGTGGTGCGATAAAGAATAAAGTGGGTTTAAGTAAAAATGTTCGCTGTGTAATGAAAGAAGGCGATATTGATTTTAGCGGTTCATTGATCGCAACAGCAACAGTAACAAGGAGGAAGCACTAAAGGGAATTTCTCAGCGAAATACGAGAATTGCAACAGGAATATCGGGCGAATGTTCGAAGTGACCGGAGAAAAAGGCTTGGAGTTATTGTATGCTTAACTAGTTGCATTCTTCCCACAACATACTGGATCCGCACGCGTCGATGTGCGAAGGCACTTCACCCGATGTGCAACCACCAGGTGAGATACAAATGTCTAAGCAGTTAAATCCATCTACGTCACCTGATTCTCTCTTTGTTTGAACATGGTCCGATTTCGTTGACACTTTGCAGATGTAAAATGCATCGTAAACATGCCTACACTATCGTTTAAACGGCCGAGAAAAACTTGTGACAAATTTCGATCCTCATTAAATAGCGTAGTGTCGTCCGTATATCCGAAGTCAGATAGTTTCCTGTCTAAGTAAATATCAATACAACTGCAAAGAACTGCCGGTTTCGCGTTCGTGCAACCACAGACTAGGCGTAAACAAATGTGATCTCGGACCAGGTCACAAACATTGTGCATATGCGTGGACCAGAATGATCTACAATTAACAACCGGTCCACGTCATCCATGAACAAGAGCAATGCAATAAATTTGACGTGAACGGCGTGAAGGCAAAAGACAGCTCCACGAAGAGCTTGTATCGATTTTCGTGTTAAAAGTGTGCTTGCGTCAAATATAGTCTGTGATCGGAGAAAATTGGATTGAGCGATCGGCGTAGTCGGTTCGATCAGCTGTCAGATCAAACAGGCCTCGGATTTCTGCACTAAGTGGCCGAGTATGGCTCTGAGGCCACCAACGACCGCAACGTACTTTAAACGCACAACTTCGACGTAGCACGATAAGTCGCGAGAGAACTCAAATTTGGTCTCAGGATGTCCCCAACCACTTAACGTATGTACAAACACGGTGAATTAACCCAAGCTTTCCAGTCGACTGCTTTTGAAACTAACAGAACCGTCTAGCAGCTCTGCACACAAACGACTGTTGACTGGGATCAAATCTACTAATGAAAATTCACATCTCATATTCTACCCAATCCCGACGCTTGCGTGACCACGTGTGTCCGAAACCGGTTCATTTGGTATGCGCATAGCGGAACGGGAAATTTGCGACTGGGAAACTAATTGTGATTGAGGAATCTCCCACGTGTGTCTCAAAGTCAGCGTTATTAGTAACCGACTGTTTCGAGTTACCCCTAGAGTAGCTTGTTTGTGCATTTGGTTAGGTGCGCGAACCCTTAAAGCAAATAAGTAAATTTAAAACTTAGGCTTGAGTAGTACCGCCAAGTAACTTGTTGACCTGCTATTGGTATCATCTGGTTAATTTACCCATACACAATGATTCAATGTTGTAATAATGATGTATATCAGAAGATTGGAAGGTAGTAAATTTTATCAAAGAAAGGGAACTGGGGGTGTTTGGGCGAGAGGTGTTTTCTTCTGTCCTCAGTGCGATCGGCGTTATTCTCTAGAAATCCAAACCAGAGCCTTGGGGCCGAATGTCCGACCAATAATGCGGTGGGGTATCATCCCAGATCCGGAACTGTGAGCAGCAACTCGGGTATCACTGTCTATTCTGTTCGATGGAATGAGGAGCGCAGTCCTGTTTATCTTGTGAGATGATCAATGTAATATGAAGTGTTTTATATACATGACCGACGGTAACTGTCGGACAGACACTGCTAGTGATTCCACCCCTTAAGCGTGAGAAATACTACTGCTCTGAGCTAAATTCTTTGGTTCTTACAGGAGCCTCTTCTCAGGGCAGCTGGGAGTGACCGAATGGAAACCCATCTGCTTGTCAGCTCAGCCTGACTGACAAGGAGACTACCCCGTTCAGTCTCTACCATTTGACCGCCCAGGCAAGAATGGATGTTCGGCTTCAGTTAAGTCACCGCATATAGCTCGTTGGGTCAAGGTGGCCTGCTAGCCGTCACACCACGTCAAGGGATAGTCCCACTGTGAAAAAGATGAAAAAATACATAACGTAAAACAAGACTGGGGAACGAATTTGAGGCAAGCTGACATGAGCTGGTATGGTGAGGAAAGAAGGCGAAGTGAACCTGGGTAGGCGACATTTAATCATTTAGCTTCTTTAGGGTTTTCATTGCAAATAAGTTGACGCATCACATGGCAGATTATTTAATGCTTACAAGGTATAAATTACACTGACGAATTTGTGAGTTCAGCCAGCGAACCACGATTTACGACTACGTGCGTTGGGCCAGCTCGGTGAAATTGCCAATCACAAAGACGTTTCGACAAATTTTCACACGGAGCAAACCGGATGCCTTTACAATTAGGTAAATATACGAAATCTAACATGGGGAACTAAATTACAAAACTCGCCCTTAAGCATTCAAAGCAATTTTTATTGTAGGCAAATGAATAAAATGACCCGCAAGAAATTTACTTAAAGTCTTTTGATTTGGTAGCCCAAGTGATACGAAAGCATGGATATAAAGCGTAAACAGATGGGTTTCAATACCATTGGGGTCGGACGCTTTTAAAGTTGGCAAGTAATCGATGCGTACTGAATCGTATTAAGGCGTAGAATGTCGGCTTGCTTGCATGTTTGGCTGACAAGACTCCTGCATAAACGGACATACACAGCTAAAACTTCAATTTATTTTGTTCATATGCAGCAATTCGACGGCCAATCCGATAACCTGCGATATTTTAAGTTTCCCGTTTATCAGCCCATGGAGCGAAGTCATTTGCAAAGTGGTGTAAGAATGCTTTAAGTCCCGCCCATTGACGCTAGTATCATTGGTCATTATTGGAAGAATATTCCAGTGTCTTCCTGCCAGGAGTACTACAGTAATGATGGAAAGGTTTCGCGATGTAAGTCGCTAAATGTATCCACCTAGATGCATCAGCCTCATAACTTGTAAACAAGGGCACATTAAAAGCATGAACAGTCACGTAACTTCCCAGTCCTGGTAGCATTGAGGTTAAATTCATTCAAAGGCGCACTTGAATCCTACCCCTCTAACTCACCAGACAAATTTGCGTTAACTTGTGCTGTATTCTACTTTTACGAGAGGTGAACTTACAAAACAGCTTCAAAATACCTTCATTAGTTTGCCTACGTGTTCACATTTGATGATTCATCTTTATACTAGGAGTAACCCTTTCCAGTTCTCTAACAGGACACCTTTTTAAGGAAAGGAATTTCCGATTTGATCGTTTGTTTACACCGACTACCAATCTCAAATCTCACGTCCGCTGAGAAGAGAGTTCAGTAACTGTTCCTAGCAATTATTGATTTGTTTTATGAACATGTAGAACAACAACAACTAGTTTAATCAAAATACAAAGAACTCTGAAATTTCCTAAGGTTTTGGCTTGAGATCAGCCAAGTGAGAATTGGCTTTGCGTTCCGAATACGATTGAACGAAATTATTTTTGCGTTTTATCTAAATATCTCTGACAATTGGAGCAGTATGACAACGAGTTCAGATAGGCAGTAACGACACAAATACTACCACGAGTAGGATTCCGTTGTAAATTGTTTCTTTTTCTAATTTTGTGCATGAAACCAAATAAAATTAGGAGTTACAAATCAAGTGGAACAGTGATAGACTCGATCAATAACAGGCAGGAACAGACATCTCGCTAGGACTCCTATCAGTTCAATGTATATACGGAATCTACACGGTGCTTC
This sequence comes from Fasciolopsis buskii, assembly GCA_008360955.1. Classification (NCBI taxonomy): domain Eukaryota; kingdom Metazoa; phylum Platyhelminthes; class Trematoda; order Plagiorchiida; family Fasciolidae; genus Fasciolopsis; species Fasciolopsis buskii. The sequence goes on along the minus strand of LUCM01003661.1, from coordinate 240,766 downwards.
AACAGTAGTTCCGATGCGACATCCTAAACGGGTTTCGGCCATTCAATTCAACTCAGTATGGTCATCAGAAATTTTGGATAGAAGTATAAGAAGTAAGAGAAAATCATAGCCACTTTGATGCGCATTCCGGCTGCGAGTAATCTCCGAACTTGACATTTTTCATTGATGTTAATTCTTGTTGTTTTTTTGTAAGCATCAATCACAATGCGGTGTGATAAAATATTGAACGTGCTCGAGGGTTTTTTTCCAAACAGGTCTACAAGATGAGTCAACTGTTTGAAAGAAACTCCAATATTCCCGTGGTCTTCGCCTAGGTCTTGCTACCGTGTGCACTCCATCGACAAAGCAAAACGGGTGAACGTGATTTTGCCAACCTCAAAAGCATGTTATTTCCTAGTGAAATATTCATCAGTCTATTGGCTGGTTATCACGTTTACATTCGATAGGTTTGCTTCTCTGCCTAATTGCTGAAGACAGTTGTGCGAAATGTTCGTTGCACGAACTACTTGGTTCTGTGAAGGCAGTACGAGGTCTCAGAACTGCAGGTAATTTTGTCGCTGCGAAGCTAACCACTCACAGCATCTTACACTAAAGGAACAAATTGTTTGAGAAACTCATTTCTTGTCCTAACCATACATATTTAGGAAATCCTGAATACTATGTTGTCTTCCTCTGATTGGCTACATTTCTGGCAGTGTCTCATTCGTCTTAGGCCCAAAACAGCACCTTTACTAATCTGAACCACAAGTCAGAACTTTATTCCCAATGCATTCATTCCACTTAACCTAAACATTGCCATTGTTTTGCAAAGGCTAATTATTTACTTGTGCCCGGAAACGATAAGAATTATTCTGATTCGTGAATTAGAATTGAGCGTTTACAAAGCAATATGTTTCACCTACGGTTAGAAGGAGAAAATTCACCCAGATTCATACGACCCGGGTTTTGCGGTTGCTGCCGCTCGCCGAGTACATTAACATCACACTCTTCTGTTCGGACCGCTTTATCTTGTTTGTTAGGTTAGCAAAAATATTTTGCTTAAATCACCAGCAACACGCATGAATGATGAGTCTACCACACGATGGTTCGCCAGACTAACGGCAACAAAATGGAAACTGGTAGTGTGCTTCCGGGGTTTAGCTGTTCTCCACCAGGGTGTTAAAAATACTACTTAAAACTAAACCCATAATTTGTGATTCCGTGTCTTCTTTTGCAAGGCTAGCATTGCCCACAATAAGAAAGTCCTTCGGCGATTCATCGTGTGATTCTTCAATGGATTCATCATCCTGGCACAGTCCCAGTGACTCGAATAAGAGTGTCCTACTTCATGGACGTTTATCTCAATCTACCCTGATTGACTCACCACTCAATTTTACCGATCGATATTTTCCGGTCTATGTTGCCAGCCTTACTCGCTCTCTGCTTCTGCGAAATCATATGAAATGAATCAGACTGAGATTGGTGACAATTTGTGTTCATCAAATGCACGGTCCAAGTCAATTTTAACTCCACGATCATTTTGAAACTGTGGATAATCATACAGATTACGTACGAAGATGCAACAGTAACTTTGTTAAACGCATTTTAATCCGCAAAAGCACGAAAAACAAGATTTATTTGGAATTCTGGTAACAAATTTATCATACTAATATCAGAGAGATCATTTTTTGTGATGAGTAATTAATTATGCAGCATCAACGTCCAACTAGTCAACGAAAACCATCCTTGCCGGGCATCGTCCGCGATTTATCGCGCCTCAACCAGGACGCAAAGTGACAACGTTCGACTGTGAACTAAACATCATAGACACTAGGCATTGCGGGCTAGCTGTCAACGGCCTGTTAAACATCTGCAGCACACGACGCAGCGTCCACACTGGTTTTCACTGTTAGGACCCATCCCGAACAGCCAAACACTAACATGGTTTGTTCAACCCGATTATTTGCCTTGTTTGAGATAAGATAAATAGGCAGAGTAGCTTATGCTATGTAGCAAGGAGGAAGAAGCAGATGTACGGTGCTTTTACTGTTTATCTTGGGTGGTCAGGCCAATCACATTGTGTGATGACTCGTCCCTTACAAACGTCCCAATGTAACAGTAGTGCTTACACAATCAGTCAATCTTCCATTGAAAACCAATTATTTAGCAATAAAGATGGACAGATATTTTCTTGAAGGTTTTATCTTATCCGGTTGAATCAAAACTATTGTTTTTCATTTCAGCTGTCTTTTATTTGACGGGCATTGAACATCATCTAATTTGCCGGTCGCAGTCCGCCATTTAGGGCATGACTGCGCATGTGTCGTCAAACGAAGTTCAAAAATCATGCGAGATTGTTTTTCTTTTTTCGCATTCTAGTTTAGAAAGGGATATAATAGGAGTAGAAGAAACTCAGGTCACAGAGCATTCCAATTCAAACCTGTCAAAAACTACTACATGGCATTTACCAGTGATAGAAAAGATGGGTTACGATTTCTCAAGAATTCTTTTATAACAAGTGGTAATTGATGAAACTAAGCTTACAAGAATGGTAGTAATAGCAACCTTTATGATAGCCAATCTACAAAATTTTCCCCGAGGAGTTAGCATTCCATGAAAAAGAATACATCTTTCATGTACTGGTCAAACCGATATTAGGCATGTGATATCCTCCTGGTGAGCCTGTCTGATTAACTCGGTGAACAAGACATTCGATTCCTAATCGTTTGCCTTCAGTTCACTTCTGGGTCCCGGTGTGACAGACATGGGTTGCTAATTGTCCGATTACAAGGGAGAGAAAAGTCCCACAGATTACTGATAATGAGTTGAACGTTCATACAACATAATAAATGGTTTTTGTAAGATCCAATCTTTTACTAGTCGCACCGGAAATAAGAATACAGGTGTCTCTCATGTGTTTTTATTCCATGGATACACATTGTATTCAGTTTTAACCATAACTGATACAAACATGCGTTGGCGGCTTCATTAGTCTTCTACGGGCTCTTATCGTCCAGTAGGAACGACACGAGGACATGTTAGGCTCCTTCTGGTGCAGGACAAATGAAGAATGTTAATTAGTTGATTATTTGATTTCACCCTAAAACTGCCGTGATTTTACAGATAAAGCTGTTTCACTAGGGAGTTGTCGTTAAACGAACGGCGCAATAACTCAATATAGCTTTTTCATGCACAACCACCTAAAGAGATTGGTGAATAAATGTCTCGTTGAACTTAGATCCGGATGGTGCTTTAGTTTACTCGATTATCAATAAGGGTTCTATGGTTTTATGAATTCGTACAAGTGAACCCCAGTTCTGTTTGGCAAAATCGATCGGCACCTTTTGTCTACGATACGGTTTATTAATAATCTGAGTACCCATAAAACTGGTTTTGTTGATATCTGTTGCCATGGAAGACAACATTCTGTAGACAGCATAAAGGTGCCATCAAGTCTGATTATTGTCAAAATCACTCGATAAATTCGTATATCTCGGAGTCATGGTGTTTTTTATTTGGCCAGCATCTTGTTGACAAACAGTAGTCAGAAACTCAAAGATAGATTCTTCTAAGGTGTAGTCTAGAATAAAAACTCCAAATTTGTCTATCGTTTCTCATTTGAACTGAAAATGCGTGATAGAACTATCAGTTTTTCAAATTGACGTCCCGCGTTGTGGCCTTGAAAGATGAAGTATCACTGCGAACGTTAGTATTCCACGAAGAAACAGCCCAGTCAAAGAAGGATTTCCCAAATGACACCAATAACAATTGATTCTACCTAACAAATGCATGAGAGGTTGAAATATTTTGATACAAATCCGACTAGGTTTGACTTTACTTGAAGCACTGAAACTAGAAATTTGGAAGATATTGAAAAATAGACAAGAATGATAAAAATACTCAAGCTGTTGGCTAAAGCGACTCCGCCTCTGCCTCCAATGAGACATTCTTCAAAATATTTCATTCGGGAACCAAACACTGCTATTGCTGATTAAACTGGCACAATTCATACATGTTTAATCTGCCATAAAACAATTGCTCTAATTGTGAGCATGCATTTAACAGTCATGCAACAATGGCTGAGAGGAATCAGGGACTTAACACGGCAAAAATGTGAGGACCATTAATTGGAGGATTTTTTAAGCATCCTGATCTAACAGCTTCGGCTCCCGATTTCAAATCGTCTTCCGAAAAGGGCAACCCATGGTAACCGGTAGGTCAGCCTGATAGGAAACTTTTTTATCATGCAGTTTTATATTCCAGCGGTCTGCAAACAGTATTAGGTTTTCAACTGTTAAAAGTCTGGACCGATTTACAAGCACATATGTATGCGATATCTGAGTGAAATACGGTAGAAATTTAAAAAAAATGAATAAAACGGAATATCGCAGACAGTTCTGAAAGTTAACCCGAATCAGGCAGCACAGAATTCACGAGTTCATTCTCTCGCTCTCTCTGTCTCTCAGTTTGTTTTTTAAGTTGACGAGACGAGCAAGTTGTCAACAGCTAATTTAAAATTCTCACGATGCACACGGTTCGAAGGATAAGTGTAGGCACTTTGGCAAGGGAATCTGATCATCTTCGTAAAACTTCATGTAACGTTAAAAAGGTCTTTTACAAATGGTTTGTTGATTCAATTACGAGATCGTCTGTATGTGCGGTCGAAGCATGCGTTACACAAACACATGCGTCCAGTATAAGCGGTTCAACTATTGGCTATGGTAGTCACGCATGGATTGTCCCGCAGCTACTTGAAAATCATTTATAAACCAAGGAACCACATTAGGCACACTTATTATATTCAATTCAATGCATGGATATCGCTTCTTGTTTGAATTTTTGGTTTCAGCCTCTCGCGTATACCAGGGTACGCGAATTTGCTGAGCCTAGGGTTCCAAGTGGAACGAAGAAAAATCTTCCTGAATAGCATAGTTCGTCTGATGTGTGATTAGCTTTGAGCATTTTCTAGCAGAGATCCGACGCCGGTTTCGCTTTGGCAGAAAGTTCGCGTAGATTTCACTAGAAACACGAAATACGAAAACCCCAGCAAATCCAATGACTGTGAACGAAAAACGTTGCCACTTACAAAGCGACGTCTATCAGGCTAAGTATACCAAGCCGTTTGGTGGCAAGTGTGCCAAAATAAACTTGACGGAAGCAATGAATTGTTCGGGCTAACCTCGCCCGATTTCACTTGAATAATTCGGCCAAAATGGAAATTTTCCAGTGGTCTTGTTGCCCGAAAATAGAAAACGGTCCCGACGACTGTTTTCCTCAGCAATACGGGTCTAGACGGACTGATTTTGTTGATTTCTAATGAATGTGTACACTCAGAACGGAATGTTACTGATAAAATTCAATTCAAAACAGGAATAGCATGACCATTTGCAAGGGTGTTCGCCTTTCGGGTGTGTGCTGTACGGACCATAGCTCCACAAACAGCCGATATTTTTGAACTACCTACAGCTGCTTCTTTTTTTATCTTTTATCTTTTACTTCTTTTTATAAATGAACCAACAATGTACATCAATTTTCAGGAAAGGGGCCGCGGCCAGCAGGAGGCTGCCAAGTGGGGAAGTTGACCGGCGGTACATAGTAAGTAACCGACAAGGAGATGACAGCCCTTCAATGATTCATCCATTTTCCAAGTCCCACGGTGACGATGATGTGACTGTAGTGGAACTGTATGCCAACATCTGGCGTACGTCTGCATTTTAGGTCTGGCCGACATTCACCGACGGCATAGCAACCACATTTTCTCCTGTTGTTTCTCGGCATACTGAAATAATGTGTTTGGATAAACCTTGTAACAACTAGTCCCGTCGCTGTGAGGACATTTTAATCTCTGACCAACGAGTATGTCGTGTGCAAAATGATTATGAATAGATGGATGAACAATTTAAATGGTAACCATCTCAGGTGCTGTTAACAAAGATACACTTGCAGGAAAAATCATCTGTTTGATTTGCCGTTGGGAAAAAGTGACGATTTTGTCCTTTTTTACGGAACACCGAGAGGCGATCCTGGGTCTGTCGCAGACAAATCGACCTACACGGTGCTGGTTTAATTTGTAGGTCAAGCAACGCAGCCAGGGACATCGACTTTTTGGAATGGCGCGAACCTGTCTGGTCTGCTAGACTCGTCTAAACTAAGGTCAAGACGTGGCGACAAAAGAGAAGCCGGGACTCCGAATAAACAAAGATCGACCTGTTTTACAACAGAGTCCTGCCAGTGCCACAGGAAACGACGTATGGGGAATAGAAAGTATCAATGAAAGCTATCCACAAAGAACAAATTTATATTGGAAAGGTCAACTTGAAAATCCAAATAACCCGATATCCGTGAAGAAAAATTTAGAAGTATGAATTTGAAAAGACTGTTGAAGTGCGGCGCCAAACAAGAAAATTGGATCTCACTAAATAAGGGGACTAAACCACTCCTAAGTTGATTAGTGGTATTTCCTTCATTTTCGAGGGATGCGGATGACCTAAAGCCCATCAGAAGCAGAACCTGCTTGGTTATGATTTTTGAGAACCTCACACCTAACTGGAAATGAAATCTCTGTAAGTACCAAAAGGTTTAGTTTGGTGCAGTCAACAGTTATATCACCGGGCAAGGCCAATGCACAACTCAATAGTGCAGCACGTGACTAGCTTGTGTATTTGCTTGGTACAGTTCATTCAGAATCACCCGCAGTGCTAGATCGTCGCCGTTCAACTGAGAAGCCAAACCAGAGGTAAAACACAGAAACCCGACATCATAGAGATCCGAGATAAGTGGGGAGCTCCGTATGGAATTAGATATGTCGAAAAAATCTACAGGAAGGCTACAGTATAAAAAATCACGACTATTTACTTCCGAACCGGTGGACAGACAGTTTCGACGTAGGTGTAAACACGGAAAACAAACAGAGTAATCATCGGTGGTGATGGTATCAAGTCCACATAATGTAACGAGGGAGCCGAAATAATGACAATGCGACATATGGTGAATTAGTGACATGGAGGTAATAATCATCCGGCGTCTCGACCACCTGTAATAAACTTTTTCAGCTTTCAGCCGGCTTTCTGACTGAATATTGTTTTGGCGAAGCATAGCCATGGTAATCGGAATTTCAGCTGGTTATTACACACGGCAACTATGATTAATTTGATAAACACTTCTTCAAAGAATATTGTTCTACCCTACAGTGTTCGAAGTAGTTTTAGCACAGTTTTTGGTGAAGAATAAATGAAAGAGATGCGAAAATCATTACAACCGCGTACAAAGACGAACAGGCTTAGTTATTCATCGCGAATGCGAATGGTTTCATCTTTCGTCTACATTCTGTCGACCGATATGGCGTTTTTCATCTTGTTCGAAGTGTTGGAAATTCTCCATTTTGTACAATAGTCTAACGACTATTTACCACGTGTACTCCACAGATTTTAAGACGCACTGCGAACGCCCACTGGCATATAACCGTCAGATGTGCCACGAAACCGGCCATAACAGAATTTCCATTCTGAAAGATCACATCCTAACTACCGGGTAACTGTCATAAATTACAAACGTGCCCAAAATGTGATTTACCAATTTACATTCGTATCTGTTCAACAAGTGGACCAAAAGAATTTTTGAACAAGTTGTGAACAGGGAAAACAGAGTAACCTACTGAAGTTTTATTCACAGTGGGTATATAATTGACTGAACTAATTTCTATTCATCTTAATGTAAAGCTACCCCGTTTCAGATATTGTGATTCGTGGGAAACCATACAAACCATTTACCCATTGCGTGATAGGGCCGTGATTTTCCAGCATTTTTTTGACAACAGCTCTCTCCACGTTAAAGAAAATGCGTTCATACAAACCTTTAGGAAACTGCAGACTGGTGAATAAACAATGAAAAATAATGCAATTTAATCTGATGTCGTTTCGGTCTCACAAACAAGCAATTCGCATGCCTCGTACTAAGCAGCTCCGAATTCCACTGTTCACAAGATAAATCACCAGAAGTACAGTAGACCCACGCGACTTGGTACCGGTATTTCAGATTCGCATGTAGATAGGAATTAAGCTTACTCATTCGTCAAACAATGCATGTCATTAGTAGCACTAGAAAAAAACAAGGAAGTTGAACGTGACGTGTAACATGAATAGAGTGATTATTTCTGACTTAGATGCGCCATGGGAAATTAATAATTCTCTTGATTTTTTTCACACCCAGCAGTTGACTTGGCATCCATCTTGGCAGGCGAAACTTCAACAGTGGCCCCGAGAATTTCCATCTGGTGATGAACTCAACTCCTCTTGCCCCACGAAAGTTTCCAATTAAGTCATTAGTGGATTTGGCAACATTTTTCATTTGTTTCTCATCGCGGAGATACCGCTTTCCTGCAAGCAAGGAGATTACTAATGAATATCGGACTAGGCTTGCCAAACCGACCATAATGTTACAGTACCTTTTGCCTTGGGAGGGCAAAAACCCCTGTCCTCCCGCGGGAACTTTGTTGCTACGTCTTGTCCGGCCCAAACTGCGAGAATTGCAAAATCGCGCGGATAAATCGTACTGCTCGTCAGTTCCAAATACACTAGCCATCATATGCATCTTGATGACCTTGGACTTTCCCTTGCGCCAGATGGTTTCGTTTCGCCCTTTCCTTATTTGGTATTCAGTATGATTGACCCAAGTTGAAAGCATGGCACAAAGACGAAAACTTTCAGATTTATTTGTGCATTCAGAAAAACCTTCCGGGGGAGAATCATACGAAGCAAGTGCAGTGAGCATCTGGTGACCCTATCTTTAAGCTATGACCCCTGAATGATAGAGCAAGTACATTGTGAAAACTGGGAGAGGGTAGGTACGACCCAGTAAATGCAAGACAACGCAGTGAGACACATTGGGATGGAAATTCAACTATTAAATCACGATTTATAAGTATTGGCATCTGTCACAATCTATCCTAAACAGACCAGGTGCATTGTTTCATCGAAATCTGTGCCACCCAGTGAGATATCGCAATGATGGTCCATTAACGCGTCACATATCCTTCCACCCAATCAACCCGAATGTGAAACAACTGGAATATTGCCTTTTTCCGCAGCTTCTGGATCGACTGGATTTTTCAAAGACGCTGACTAGCAAACATGGCCACTAGGTAACAATGTGCTAATAGAATGTTTTTGACATAACTAACCTAGATTTATTTAAAGTTGCCAAAAAGGCTGATTGTTACAATAAACCAGCAAAGTCTCCCAGAATCACATCAGTAACAACTAACAATTACATTTGTTCCAGGCTTTTGGGTATAATGCATTTGTTCGGAGAGTGCCATAACTGCGCTTGATAAGCATGAGGGTTTAATTTTTTCTAGCGAGGTACTGTATGCTTGACGTGTTGTGTCTGTAAAAGTTCGGCAGTTAAACGAAAGATTGTCCATTTCGAGTAGTTTATAAAGCACAACAGGAGCTACTCGCCAACAATATTCAACAGCAACAGTAGCCATGAATTGGCGAAGGTATCCTTCCACGCGAAGAAACATTTCATTTGCCCTAGCTGTCATTCGAAGGCTACTTCAGAACTGAGCATGACACGCACACTGATACGCGAATCAGAACTGTAAACGGATAAGCCCACAAAGCCCAAAAATTTGTTGACTAGACGAGATAAAAGCTATCGAAGAGGATACCGTTCGAAAGTCTTAAATACTTTTTAATTGCTAGATGGAAGTGTGTGGCCCACATGTTGACGGAACCGACATTCTCTGGACATGACACTAGTTTCTGGGGTGAACAAGAGCTTACTGTGTAGGTAATGTTATCACATCTGCCTACAACGCGGTCTACGTGACCATACTCCATCCGGAACCGTGACCGCCAACCTGAATCCCCATCTAGGAAGCTATCGACCAAAACGAACCGTCCCCGTCTTTTGGCAACATCGGGAACAACCAGAGAAAACTGCTTTGATGACATCGAATGAGGATAAGGAACCGATTAGCGAAATCGCTACGGCTCACGAATTTCCCAATCACAGTGTCACAGACCAACTTAAAATAATTTGCTTGTTAGGTTGTTTTCAGTTTCATTGAACCAAATGTAAATTAGCAATCGTCAATTCAGTGCCGATTTCGTTTCCAAACGATTCGTGCCACCTTCGTTTCAGGCTGACTTCCATTCGGTTTCCAAACTATTAGCGCAACACATTCGAGGATGACAAACACAATGCAGAACCACTACAACAGTCATACGTTGGCGCCAACAGTGTTTTATAATACACGGATAAAATTTTTACATGTGTGGCTCCAAACAAACATCGTGTTGCAAATATCAATGCACCGTGGGTCGCTAACTTTTTCATAGAATTTCGTAGTGATTAGCTCAACAAAAGCAGGTTCTATCGAACGGCTTTCAGTCCCCGGGAAAACTTGTGGCAAACTTAGCTGCACACAGTTGATGGTCCCATGTTTACATTCAGAGGCAATCTATAAAGTACAGGAAACCGGACTCATGCAATTGTCGGTTTTTTTTCTCTAATTTCATTTTGCGTACACGCAGTCACACAGGACACTACGCTAAACTGTTCGACAAAACCTGGAAAACGTTTTCACGTCATTACGGTATTGTGTTGACCCATAATGAACTTGTTTTTTGGCACATCGTCGTCGTTCGCTTGTAAATTTCCACATTCCAGTGCAAATACCTATAAGTTTATAAAGTACCTTGGCGCGAGCTCGTATAGCTAGATGAGAAAATTCATTAGTCTCAGTAGGTCTGTGACTTCGAATGTTTACTATGGACCGGCTGACCAATCTTGTTTGGCCAAATCGATTACCCTCATATCTGTTCATTCGGAAGTCAGTTACTCGTGATCCGACATGCGGATAAATCAAATAAATTTGCATGGAACGTACTGAGTATCATCGGTATCTATCGTGTACTGAAAAAAAGATGACAGAGTTACACAATACCTTCCCTCAGCTTTTATCGTTGAACCGAGATCGACAGCAAGCAAAGCAGATAAATGAGTTTTTATCCACGATTTCTTTGGCCGCTTCTACACATCTAAATCCTTTAAATCCCTTAGGTCAAGTGAATTCACCTCTTTCTATGCACGTACATCATCCCAGTCCACCAAGCTGGAGCTCATCTTGCTTAAGCAACTAAGTTCTAAAGATAATAATTGGAGATTTGCTACTGAAGGGAGCAGTTTAACTTAATTACTATGCTATACTTCATTTTACAAAGCACAGTTAGATTTGATTTTTTGGGATCACTAAAATTACAATTCGGAGTGCGAGAACGAGTCGAAATTAGCAGTTACTGAGCCATCTTGATGTGTTCTCGGCTGTTTATTCAATATCGACATTCCAAAACACAGCGCCATTCCATCACTGGCTTATGTGTGGTTCGATTTTGTTTACCGTACATTGACGGAAGACTGTAATCGAGAACTTATTTTAAAACCGGAGAGGGTGAACCGAGCATTGACACTGCATAGTGTATCACTTTGAAATCAAATGTCCTACCAATAAAAATTGATTCTCTGGACTCTTAGTCGATGATTTACTGCAGGAAAAAATGAGGAGTCACTTTGAAATTTCCGGTCGCTTTTGCGCACCGCTTTTGCATATATTAGCAAAATTTTGATCCCGGATACAAACCACAATCCTGTAGTCTGTGAAAGCAATTTTGTATACACGTCCAATGCTTATTACCAAGTGGTTGAAATGACAATAAATTATTATTTGTAATCTTGTTCAGTTAATCAAAACCTGCACAGCCGTATTTCTGTTTTATTTTCCTGTTCAGGTTTCCGGTTGTTACTTCGCATTAACAGGATTAAAACATGAAAGAGTTAGCTTGAAATTTTTGAAAGCCCAAAGGACAAAATTTGATTTTTTTTACTTCTTCCTCGTTGCCAAATCATGGACAGTAGATTTCTGATCAAAATCAGTACAAATAAGTCAGCTGGTAGAAGGAACGCCCCATCACGGATGAATATTTGTAGTAGATGTACAATAATTACCATCAACTTTTCCCTGTCTTACTGGTTTTCAAGTGACATGCCCGAACTTGTGCCAAAGGTTAAGTTGGTCAGAGAGCGGAACGTTTCAGTTACTAAAAAATCATTATGAGGAGAAACAACGAGTTGTTTTTGGATTTGTGCTGTTTCCCGATCAGAGACTGTGGCTCCCGGTGTATATTAGCGACCCATTAACCTGATTACAATACTGGTTAATTAAACGTGAGTATAGACGGACTCCGGTACACAACCATAAGTGATCTAGGATAAACTAAATCACATTCAAGCTCACGTTGAAACAGTATAGTGTATCACTTAATGATTTAGTACTTTCACGATTTTATTGAAATCAACGATGAAGTACCGTTTCAGCTGATTGCGAAATCTTTATCAAGGTCATGAACAAATGCAAACCTGGGAATGAAAAATGTGAAAATAATGAACAATCGCGTCTGTATTTTTGTATGGCACGACTGTTTTTCCTCATGTATTTCAACGTCCGGTAAATCACTTCAAAAAATATGTCCGGGCAATCCCGATTATCGATGAGCTGACACCAAACTGAAAAGTGCTGCGGACTCAATGCTTCACGGCATGACTAACAGCAGGTCGATACTTGTTGCTTCGTGCCTTTTTCTGCATGACGGACTAATCAGTATGTGCTATTTTCTGCCGAGGCTGGGACGTCTGGTCGTGCAAACCCAACTTAGGGGACCAATCTAGTCAACTGACTAGTTGAAGGATGACTAGTACATCTCTTTCAGCTAGCAGATTCCATAAGGAAGACACGTATCAACATGCTGCCAAAAGTCTATTATCTTTTTCAGATATGGACTCCCCGTCAGATCTATATGAATCTAACTACTCTACCTGGTTTTGCCGAATTCAGGGCATTTAGAAAAGAACTTCAAGTCTGAAAACTTTCGGAAGTCAACTTATTTTAGGCAATGCTTAGTAACAAACTAATGAATAGTCTTCTTTCAGTGGATGAATATGGAAATAGAATCTTAGAATATAAGACTGACACTAGATAAAGATGATAGCTGATCGTTTTCCGGGTGAATTTACTACCGTATCTGAGGCGGAAACAGAGAGATGCTCACTCAGTACTGTTGACAACAAACAGCATATATGTGCATACATTAGGTATGAGTAACATCTGAATGAGTGAACAAAATTTAGCCCAGAAACCTGACCCGTTTCGCAGCCACTTTGCTCCTCGCGCATGCGCAGCAACTGGTGCCCTGTCCAAACATCTCTAACTCCTGTTTCCGGACTCTAATTTATATCACCTGGAATGTACACGGAAGCTCCTCGATGAAAGTTCGATGAAAGAAACAACTGTGATTAGTTGACAATCCCTTGACAGCCAGACCGCACCGACCTTATGAACGAGGGCAGAATACTGAAAGACTAGATTTTAAGTGGAAGTATTATACACATTGCTCCATTACCACTGAATGGAAAGTAGGGAAAAGGCTCGTATTAGTGCAGTGCATGCATTGCGGTACACTGTACGACTGTATTGTACATTTCCGATCGTGTTAGCTGCAAACTAAGCAAAAAACAAAGTTGAAATTTCCAAAAAGCACTTCTCCAAGGTTGCACATGCATACGTTTTTATGGCCTTATGCTACTAAGAAAACAGCCCCTAAAGGTCACCTTTTTTCTTGGCGCGAATGCACACCTCTTCAGATCCCGTCAGTTTCCGTTGCTCGTTTAACCGTTTCCAAATTTGTCATTAAACACTCGACAACGTAGGAGAAGCAGGGAGAATAGGTAAGTCTCAACCGTCAGCTAAACCAAACGACATCATGAGAGAAAAATTCAATGCATAAAATGCTTATCCATTCCAACTATTCTCCAGTAATTCATGCCAGCAACTGTATTACACTAAACACGAGATCTGTAGCTGAATTTGTGACCCATTTTGATGAGCTTGCTCTAAGTGCCCCGCGAAATTTTTCTCCTTTTCCGTTAAAAACATGCCATTACATGCGAATCAGTGATTCTCGATTTCGACCAAAAGATGTGCAGTGCGCAATCTTAGCTCACAGTGGTTAAAGAAACACCGATGGGTTGACCCATATCGGGATTTCTCGTTGAAGCGATAATGCAAGCCCTGGGAAACATCGCGCTACCAAGGCTCCAGCCAAAAATTTGGGTCAAATACGCGGATGTTACCTTCATCGTTATCAAAAGCCGAAATATTGAGGGGACATACGAAATACTCAACAACATATTCAAAGAATTCAACTTCATGGAATCGGAGAAAGATGGAGAGTTGTCATTTTCCGGACGTCTTGGTCAAAAGGAACGCCAACGACACACTGGAGACAAGAGTGTACAGCAAACAAACTCATAAGGATCAAATATTGAACTGTCACGGCAACCGCCCAAATAATCCCAAACGGTCATGCATCTGAACCGCATTCAAGAGGGCTGAAACTCACTGCAGCACAGAAGGAATATGAGAAGGTAAGAATAAGCCTATCTCTTTCTCGTGTTCGAGAAAAATGAATATCCAGTGAACTTCGTTAAAAGAACCATGCACGAAATGAACAAGGAGACGAACAAAAGGGAATAATCAAAAAAGGATCATTTCCCCATACATCAAAAACGTATCTGAACCAACTGACTACTCCAACCTCAATGAATCACAGTTTCTCAAACTTCGCGAAGATTTATATTAAACCAAAAGAGCGACTGAAAACGGGAAAGAACAATTATCGTTTAAAAGCCGAGTGCATGGGATACGACAAGTGATATATCGGTCAAACCAGGAGACAAGTGACTATTCGAATATACGAACAAAAACTAGTTACAAGAAGACACGATCCACTCACTCTCATATCCGTCCACAAAGATCACGAACAGAAATTCGATTTGGAACAAGCAACTATGAGGCATGGGAGGGAGATTTTAGAAGCCTGATATTCTTTAAATAATTTAATCAATAGACACCTGTTCACGTGCACATGTGGATGAGAGGCGGGTAACTAGCTAACTGAGAGAATCGGAATTCAAGTCATGCAGAGTCATGAGCACAAATCTGAGTCAATCATGCAGATTTGTCTACGGAACTAAATCACACAATATTCACATAATAAATAAATAAAAACAACGACACAATCGAGTGTCAATTTTCTGAGATCAAAGGTCAAGCCAACAGAGGTTGAAGGGAAAAGAGAAGCAGTTTCTAGGTCAAGGTCAAAGGCAATGGCAACCTTGTAAATAGAGAACCCCAATAACTGAGTACTTGCAGTGACAATATCATCACGATTGGTGATGAAACGTTTGCGACCTAAACGCCAAGAGCAGCGATCAAAACCCCATGAAAACCAACAGCCTGGGCTACGACCCACACAAATTTTCAAATCCATCTAAATGATCAGTGTGATTGATTTGTGAATCGACCACAAAACAAACTGGTTTGTAATCGTCACTAAGTCGATGCCAAGCTTACTGAATAAGTTGGCGCAGATAAGAAGTAGCATTGTGAATCTTTGCTCGGCAAGCGCTTTCCATATAGGGTCATGAGTATCCATTTGTGAAAACGTTACATGGCTAATGAGCTACGACATTAAAAAGGGCCATATTCCCTCACCAACACGTGGGTTATTTTATTCTGTCACAAGCACAGGAACCACGCTTCTTTTGCACCTGCTTTACAGGAATTCCCAGGTAATTTAAACTTCTGATATTGAAAAAGCAGATGAACGATGATAACAGTCACCAGGTGGTCCCAACGTTCTTGAGCAAGTTGTTTTTTAATCTTTGTGAATCATTTCCTTTGACCAAAGGGTTGACCTCTTTGGTACAATCCCTACTTCGGTCTCGTCGACAGTGCTAGAGCTTCATAAGCCGTGAAATGAGAAGGCCAATACATTGAGTATAGGAGTATTTTGGAGAAGCTCGTTTATGTGACGCATCATAGACGTAGTTTTTTTCTGATCATCTGTTATTTTCTTGCGTTACTCTTCTCCGCCATCGTGATTCTGATGACTTAAACTATGTACACTATATACATATTCATATATATATATATCCATATATATTTTAGTTGGTGCCAGGGACGAAGATTAGGGATGTAGGAGATAATTTCTTGCTACTAAGGCCAACCTACTGCCTTTCGGAATTCTCTTTCTAGATGCAAACCTCAAGCACTCTGATAAAATTTACACTGAACAATTATCGGACATCATTTTTGCTTTCGCTAGAGCTCCTTGGGGGTGCACATCCATCATTGCATCCATAGTTTAAATTCTTTTATTTCACTACAGTGCTACAAGGTCAAGTCCAAATTAATCCGAGATAGCGCGGTAAATTTTTCTCCATGCCGTCCTCCGCTGGAAAGTTCGAGTTTAAACCCTGAGTACGATGGTAACTATGACGATGAACTTCAATAAGGGCGAAATTCGAGTCTAATGCTGGTGAGTTTAGGATTAACTACCCGAACGGAGTTCTGTGTGTGAAAACCATAGCCCAGTGGCAGTCAACCAAGCATGCTGACGTCAATTTCAAACACTACTCGCAAGCAACTGTGGGATCTGCACAAATTTCAAATTTGTCTGACTGGAAGGAAATGTTAAGCACTGTCTTTTTTGTCCTCTTTTCTCGAATCCCAAATAAGGTTACAGCACATTGTCTGTGGAATTGCAGCGTTTCCCGGAACAGAAGAAAGTTCAGTTACATCGACTGTCAATATGAACGTGAATCCGAAATGCGACCAAACTGAAAGTCACTCACCCACGCAATTTCGCTTGGATTACAAGATTTTTTGCGTTCTTAATACAGATGCACATTACATGATAGAATGTGGTATAACGGTATAACGGTGTATGCTTCTTCACGTAATTTCTGTTATATACAAAATAATTACTCAGAATTTTCATTGTCATTCATTCGCCATTTTGCGAGGTGGCAAATCTTTACAAGGGATTTTCCCAAATGTCAAATCAGCAGTACGGTCAGAAAAACACAACTGACGGCTATTCGGATAACCGCATGACTAGGTGACTTCATCTACCTGATTGAGATAAAAAAAACGATGTTCGTGAAGGAGAAGCCTCCGATCAAAAGGTAAATAACGGTTTTCTTCTGCCCACCATCAGTCAGCCGTTTGCTTTGAGAACAATGAATTACTACTGGTTGATTTGTATCGGGCTGTCATGACCGAAAGCAGATTCCACTTTCAGTGTCTTCTTGAGAAAACTTCGCTGTGTTGCAACGGTTCGTATGAACAAGTTCGATCATCCATCTCAGAGCCAACAAGTGAGTATTTTTCAAACAAATATCTCGGTCGAAAACAACTTTCGGATCAACTGATTTGTATTCAGGCCTCGGACTGCAGCATTAAGCAGTGACCGTAATGCTTTATCCAAATGTTAGCAAAGAATAAAGACCAACGTGCTGGCTGTCTGCGCTGCTGAGCTACACTGTGTGTTTGATGGTCGGAACCTGTACGTAGAATCTTATTAGCATTTCACGAATCCTCAGCACGTGATTGTCACAGTGATCATACGATCTCGAAAAATATCAACTGAATTAAATCAAGGTGCAAAGTATCTAACATCTTTAGGAGCATATGAAATTAATTCGAAGACAACTATATTAATATTCCCAACCCTAAAACAATCATTTGTCACATCCTGACTCGTTTACACATACTACTTGATGTGTTGAAAATATTCACTGAGACATTGTGGCCAAAACCGCAATAGTTACTTCCTCCTTCGCCTAATATAAGTAAATATTTTTATCGGACAAGCGAACGCGTAACTGGTGGAAAACTTATCAGTTTAAAAAAGATCACTGGTATAGAAGTGGCTGTTGATAGAGAACGATTGGGGAAGAGACGATTGTGGTATGATGGTTTTTAGATGACTAAAGCCATTGCTTCTTTATTAAGGTCACGACAGTCACCTACTCAATGTTGATAATAGGGGAGAATTATACGGTAAGTAAAATTATTCATCACGCATAATAAACTTTAAGCTTACCAACAGGAAGCCATAAAGGCTGTAGAAAGCTTTCTTTTTGTTGGGTACCATCGGCAGTGCATATCCACCGCGACCGAACTTAGAGAGAAATCAGCGATGAGCAATTGTAAAGTGAATGACTTGGTCATTACGTTGACGAAGGAAACAGGCTATTAGCAGTTCATTGAGCATAAACACCACATGTAATAGCGTTCGCATCCATCATTGGGTTTTGCATGTCACAGACGTTTGCTCATGCCTATCATTCATAGGTCGACCAACCGCTGTACTAAGGTTTGTAGACTCCCAAATCACGTGAAGATGAAGGCGTCGCGTCATTTGGCATTGATGTTTGACAAACCAGTGAGAGCCTGCTCGGTCAGCGGTCCCGGGTTTCCGTCTAGATTCGGCTCGGCGGATGCATATTACTGATGATAGACGAAACATCTGTACAGTATTCAGGTGTTTTCCTAATGGTGGTTTGGGTGCTGATATCACATGATGAATAATTTCAAGCGAAACCAGCCACGTTAATGGGTCCAATTTCGTTTTTGTCATTTGAAAGAAAATAATTCGCACAATCGATCAAACAATTACTTCGGTCATCTGGGGACCACAAAACGGCAGTCTCCTTTTTCCCAAACGCCCCAACGCAACAAGCACTTCCTTGTCAAGTATCTTTTGAACTAAGCAATATGATATTACTTATCTCATGTTTATACATGGATGTGTGCATAAACTACTTTGTTTGCCCTAGAACTAATTTGGTTTGACACAAACCACGCTTCGGTGCCAAAAAATATAACGGTTGTGCCCACCGCTCTGTGATCAAGCAATGCTGCTTTGATGTTCCACTTGCGCATCGCAGTTTGTGTACACAAATTATTTGTGAATTGCTCTTTTAAAGCAACGTAGTGTTTACCTGGAAAGTGATCCAGTACCACCAAACCTATAAAAATATTTAGAATTGCAAAGTAATAAACGAGATTCCCAATAGTCGTACTGAGTAACATTGTATTCCCCGTGCGCTAATCCCCGTGCGCTAATCCCCGCTGGCGCCAATGGCTGGACCAGACACGAAATTTCTGCTGGGGGGTTGGTTTTTATGTATTAGTTCGTTTTTCGATGCAGTTATATTAGAAGTTCGTTCTCTTGATTCAAATAGGAATTATGGAACAATAAGCATAGGTTTCTCCAGTGCGCCTGGAATCCTCCTGCAGTCCGTGCGATTGTTCATTCAGCCATTCAGGAGTCGGCATGGTTAGCTTGATACCACAGGGTTCTGGTCTATAATCGACCTTTTCGGGCTTGAGTCTAGTCTAGACAAAAATTCATAACTTCCTTTAACGTTTCAGGCAAGACAGCCGATTGTTTAAGGTGTCGCCATATCGAAGGCTAAAGGCTGGAATCTCAAGTCTAGCGGCCAGCCTGAGTATAAACAGGAGTTCGTTGTACCACGCCTTAAAACAATCAAAATAACGATTCTCTTTCAGATTGCTGTAATCCCTAGGGACCAAAAAGTAAGCCACTTTTGCAGCGTCATTGATACAAATCCGGCGTGGATCAGCGCTATTTTGAGAAGAACTAACATGCCATTTTTACCACACACCTAATGACTTTCGTGCTCATTCGAACCTGAACAACGTCATTTCACAACAATCCCTTAAAGTCTGCATTTTTTTTACAGTATTATGTTTCATCCCATAGATATGTCCTAAATGGATACGTCCTGGCAAGAAGATCAGTATACGGTCTCGAAAATAAGGCATATCGGTCCAGTAATTTTGAAAGCACATTAATGTGAGCTGGTACGGTGATGTTGCCACTTTCCTCTATTTTACTTATTGAGGATATCGGATAGATTTTTGTCGTCGGCATTACATCGAAGCCAGTTGTTTGAGGTATGGTACAAAGAGCCAATGTTACATGGGAAGAAAAATCCGCTCGCACACTATGCATTAAGCAAGTTGTCGTTATGGCTATGAGTGGTCCGTTCAATATATGCTCTTTAAGGTCCGTTTTGAGGAACGCCTATCCGTTCATTCTATCCAGTAGCTTGATGATAATGAGTCATTTTACTTCCAGCGTTTATCAAATTCACAAGTTTTCCCATCGTAATCCAGGTCAGCTAATATTTCAACCATTTCTGAGGTTTTCACTGAGGGCTTCAACTGAGTTTGATGCAAACTTTCTGACCAGAAAATTGTGGTATCGGGAGGCGTGCATCTTTTTCAGTGTTCTTTTTGCCAAATCGGAAGATCCAGAAGCTGGGATTCTCTTTGTTGCAGATCGTCATCATAAGGAACACAGCCCATTCTGCAGCTGATTGCGAACAGGTACCTTTGGAAAAGGGCACCACTTCTTGATTTCTTTGTCCTTTTCTTTCATGTTTCCGGATGACCAACTGTAAACACTGACAACAATAATAAGCCGGCCGACGGTAGTAAATCAAAATCACACACACACACACACACACACCGAATGTTTTTCCGTGTCTACGGACAAATGGCGATTGATATGGTAAACCCATGGGTTCCAGTCCTGAGGACTAGAGAGTTGCCACCACAGAGCACTCATTCAGATGATACGTAACAGAAACTAATTTTTGTTCCATCTGCAGATTTGTACATTCGGTTGCGATCTTCATCAGGTAGAAAAATCAATAGTACGGGTTCCACTCTTCGCAGTGGCGATCGCTTCCTCATCCGGCAGACTAGAAATGGTAGCAACGGCCTTCTTGAAAAATCATGTAGGTTGTCAAATATTTTAATCATAGAGTCAAACGCAAAGAACGGTACTGTTAACCAGATCGGAATTAGGCTCTTATTTTGAGGACCTATGATATCATCACAATGTCAACTAAACGGTACAAGTATAAGAAGACACTAAAATAACTATATTACCCATTAACCATATCAGTTGGTTGGTTCGTGAAGCACTTTCAAGGCACCCATCCTCCTTCAAGTGTGAACCAGAAAAAAAACTGATAAATGGTTTAAAGAAATCCGTTTCCTGCGATTTTGTGACCGCTATTTGAAGCTAAGCAAATAACAAGAGATTTTGGCTAACCTCTGACCAATGGTGATTCACAACCTGATTTCATGACATCCAGAAATTCTCGGCGCATCACAATGCACGCTGTAAGGCAGGCCTAGTTCGCGAACCATCCGCTAGTGGTCTCCCGTGTACCGAAACAGGGCCAAAATCACATTAAAAATACTTTTCTAACATCCCCCGGGTGTTTCGTAAGTTTCATATTTCATAGGTATAGTAGAATAACTATTGATCGAATCCAGATATCGGGTTCATTCCTCAAGATGTCACGTTTTTTTCGGATTTGGTAAAATTAGTCAAGAGCAATTGTTATGAGGATTAGTCTCAAGCATCGGTTAGCTAAGAAAGAAGGGAACAGAAATGTTTTGAAAAATAGTAACAGACCCTAGCTATCTTTTTCTTACCGCGAATAGCGTCTCAGTCACTGCGACTGTCAGGACGTTGTTTATAGAAAATCCCGTCTGAATATATGGACGCTAGAAATAATATTATTGTTGAACAAGACAGTCGCTTATGTGAAAAACGTTTCTTTTTAGATCCAAAAAACGCCTTTCCGTGTTAGAAATAGGATGCTGTATAGCGACGTTGAGTCTGACAAAACCCATTCAGGAAATAACCAAAGGAGAGGGTTGTTCTTTTGGGATTTATGCGAATCGTTCCTCTGAATCTATCTTGTGGGTCATTTAACATTCCGAAGGAACGAACAATGAGTCTAAACGTTCTATCGACGGCATCCGTTTCCATTTGAATACTGTTGAAAAAAACATGGTTTCTGTAAATGCGGCTTTACTGTCAAGCTTGTTTTGCTAGGACAATTTTGTATCTTATTCGAACAACTAGTTTACTGTGGAGCTTCTAGTGAAATGTTTTTTTGGAAACAAATTAACCGTGATACAAAATTTACTCAGTTGTGTGTGTCTTCACCGCAAACGTCTCCGATAGATGACGTCGGCAAGAACACTAGACGTTGGGTTCTTCCAAATAGCGTCGCATTTTCTACTTATCAGCAGACGTTTTCAGTCGGTATAAATTCGGTTTCAATTCTGCCTTGCTAGGTGTTTTCATTAATAAAGCCGTAATGAAATTGTCCCATCTAGGGGATGCTATTCAGTCACATCAACCAACACTCCTTACCCCGAAGGATTTCGTAGAAAGCATAGAAGAGTCACTTTTGTGTTTTAGTATGGCGTTTCGTTGGTAAGCCGCAAAAGGGAATACCTCTGAAGTAGCTATCACCAAAAATACACGATCGAGAGTGGAAAACGAGTCGAAGACAGAGTCTTATGCCTCCTTGAGGTTCAGTCTAAATGAAACAGGTAATTATTTTATAGACCGGTTATTTCACTTCACAAGCTCCAGATACATTCGACAACAGCCCACTGTGTTGCCTGTAAATAGCCATTTTTGAAATGCATGCTTCCCGTTCAATCTCTGAAGCGTGAATAGGCTTACCTAACTGTTGACTAGCGTAAAGAATTTTAGGTCTCACCTACAAATGCCATAGGGATCGCAGATTTTGAAAAGAGCTCCCAGTTCAGCCAGTTGAATAAAACCATTTCTGGGTCTACTGACAGCATTTACCAACAAGGAGTGGAATGAAGCATGTTATCAAATTGACTACAACTTGCAAGAAATAGCTGGAAGATAAAACCGACCGAGAAGGCTGATGAGGCGAACACGGGATAGAAAGTAGGAACCAAATTCGCTAAATAAAACGTTTGGCGCATCAAATAAGAACAGGGCGAACTGATTGGTTTTCGGTTCTGTAATTTATATGATAAAAATGAAATCTTTGTTTGAACAAAGTGATTCAAACCGATGAATAAAAGGAACCGTGAAGGAAGAACCGTGCATTGGTCACGAGCTATGGGTGACCTCGCAAGTATTTACTGCTCCCCGGTGTTTGTTGGTGTACTAAAGCCGAGTCTACTCGTTTATTAGCAATGAATGGCTCTAAAGTCCAGCGGGATTTGGATCCGTTTTACAACCCATACCTATCCAGAAGCTGGTGGCTTTGTCGTCATTTTTAAGCGACGACTGCCCGGATCTCAATCCGGAGAAGTCCGTTTAGGCCATTCTTAACCGGAATTTGTACCATATTACAAAATGCATGAATCAGCGAGCGAATTAGACGCCACTCCGATGTGCGGCTTACTGTCTTTTGAAAAGACGTAACTGGAAGTAATGGAAAAACCTAGGGGGATAAAAAACATTTATCAGAAGACGTGTGTAGGATAATCTGTCCCAATCAGTTCTTCGCATATATCATATGACAAGCATTTCCCTGATGAATATCAGTCCTATGACAAAAATGAATACTCGTCTAGGACGCAGTGTTGATACAAATCACCCAGGTCTCACCTTTGAACAGGAGACGGCTAGTCCAAATACCGTTCAGCCAACGAACAGCGCAAAAGCACAATAAGAACAGAAAATTTTCTTGCGATGTGAAGACAGTCATGTGTTACCCGCCAAAATCACGCAAGCATGTCAAATCCACCTCAAAAATAGTTTTGTATGCTGACTGTCCGAGCAGAATTGCCTTATGAGCAAAATGGCACCCAACAATTAGCAATCCTAAACATGAGTAGGTTTGAACTTTGGTTTACCTGGTATATTTCGTCAGCCAATCTTACTAATAAGTTCTTATTGGAGTATGGTTTTATGATATTTTCCGCTTATCGAAAAGGTGCGTAAGGTCACAAACTGTTAGGTCGATGACAGGTTAGTACCTTTAAAAGTTCCGTTCCTGTTAGATAGATTTAACACAAGAAACGAAGTAATGGAAGCCACATGGAAAAGCATATGAACTTATAAATACGTTTCACATAGTTTGGAAACCCAAATCACCAGAGGTTCGTAGCGCAGCTGCAGACGAAATGTGTGAGGTGGTAAAATTGATCGGTTGAACAATTTGCCAACTTCAGTAAATCACGTCCTACTGAGATTCGCTACACTCTTTCTAATAGGCAAACAACCTTAGGCCAAGTTATTCGGGCAACCATTTTCCTAAAATCATTCTAATTCGGTCTTAAAATAACCATAAAATTTTGAGTAATTTTACAGGAAAATTGTCCTGTTATTTGACGACGGATGGACGATTTAGTTCAAATAAATTCCACTGAATTATCTGAGACAAAAATGACTAGTGCTTCATTTTGACCATTCATGAAATAGAGGGAATTGTCATACGTCTGAGAGCGACTACATGAGGTATCCGGCACCTCCACTATAAAGCAATGCGCGCCTTGAGTTTCCATAATTATGCAGTACTGGTGCAAGTTGCGATGCTGTTATTCCAAAATTTAACCGAACTCCGGTAATTCACAACATCGACAACCTCAGATTTAACTTTGCGTTGACAGCGTGTTTCGTGCGAATTTGGACAATAAAATTCGCGCAGTTAACAACAGTGTACTTTAGTCATTTGGGCTTAAAAGGTGATCCGAATATCTAAAAACTCATTTAGTACGGAAACCATTCGTCAGCACGTGAAAGTGAAGTTCAACTTCACACGAACTGACTTAACCAGGGCTCTGAAAGTAAAGAATCAGTTGTCCAAGTCGGTCAATTTGAGCCACATTCAACTGTAAATTGGGAAAAACTTCAAAAAATCCCGAAACGACAGTTTCCTTATTTTGAGCGAGATACAAAATCCCGCAGAGCAACAAACGAGAATGGATGTAAAAGCTGCGCTAGCAATCCACTAGACTAAATATGTGTAATATTATCCAGTTTCTATGCGCGGACTGAGAAAAAGGAAAACCACTTACTTTCAAATTCCTTATTCGATTGGTGTAACACAGAATTAAGAAATTCCTTCAGATTAATGAAAATGTACTTTCCAGTCTGTAATTTCCAGAATGTGTTTGACGTAGTAAATAATACCAATACTATCAATAAATCCGAGCGTCGCTGTCCATGTCCAGTGATTGCAACGCACTGATCATTCGCCGTTCGGAAAAACCCGCTCGCCTCGTTACGGCCTGATAAATACATCGATCCGCGGAGTGGACCACGTGTCGACGGCGAGCACCAATCACATCACTATTTGAAGGCTGTCTGCAACCAGAACAGTGGAGACGCAAGTGGCCTACCCGCGCGACTCCGAGTCACATGACAAGTCGCCGTTATGTTTTTGTTCTCTCGTCCCGTGGAAGACTTCGGGCTTGCGTAATGAAAATTCCTCATTGTCTTACGTATGGAGATTAACACAACTAGAAACTGAATAAAACTATGTGGACGGGAAAAGCCTTGTTAAAATCTCATACCCGCTGGTGTGTACGTCTCCGTTTGATGGGACATATTGTGCATGTCGCGCCTACATCACCATTTCATCGCCCTATTAAAAAAATATTTTCGTATTAAAATTTTATTATTTCAGTTCTGTAGTACTGAAAGCTTTGCCAGTTTTCGTTCCTGCTCTCGGTGCTTCAAGTAATGGAAAGCGCTTTCTTTTTGAGCAAAACGCATTCATTCAACAATGAAGAACTAAAGTACTATTGAACCTTCAAATATAATGAACGTTTTTGATGTCCATTTGTGGCAAAAATGTTCGTCCTAGTCTTCAAGATTTAGTTCTAATTTTGATTTTTGTTGATATACTTG
This sequence comes from Fasciolopsis buskii, assembly GCA_008360955.1. NCBI lineage: Eukaryota > Metazoa > Platyhelminthes > Trematoda > Plagiorchiida > Fasciolidae > Fasciolopsis > Fasciolopsis buskii. Next base: position 215,138 of record LUCM01003661.1, on the reverse strand, counting down.
GGGCCTTAATACATTTCAACAATTAGGCAAGTAAGTTCTAAATACTCCCAGTTATTTTCTTTAACTGGTGACAGTAAAGAAGCTAAATTGTGCTTGGCTCAAACCTTCGTACTGCTGGCCACTGCCTCGTTCCAAATCCCGCAGACTTTTGGGCAGTCCTTGAGGCTAACCTGCGCCATGATAAGAAGACAATCACGGCGCCATCTCGGTTGACGACGAGAGTTTTGTGACCTACACACCTAAATCACCGATCCATAGTTTGCAAAAACCATCAGTCTGAATTACCAGAAATGCCAATTTTTGAACTAATTGAGGATAACATAAAAACGTTGGGAATTCGAATCTTCTGGGGGTGATTAGACGCTCAGAAACTATAACGTAGACCTTTATGAATTCGACGTAAAATAGCCAAATCTAAAGTTTGTCTAATAATAATATTCAGAGAAGTAGGAATCACTGTTCGCAACTTCTATATCTTTATTTCCTGCGCAACACAGAGAAGTGTCATATTTTCTGCCCAAATTCCACTATTCAATGCTGCTAACTTTGACTAGTTCGACGCCACACGTGGACGGTACCCATGCACTAGTATCGCAAGTGTTGTACTCCCTGTACTACGTGGCCACGTTGAAGGATGCTCCGACACTTGACAAAAGAATCATGTTATCTACTAGTCTTAATTGTCGGCACGTAGCATGTACCGCAAAGAACATCACTTTTTCATCAAGGAAAACTCTGTGGGTTTCAAATCATTTGGAGAAATGGTGTTTTGCTAGTGCTAAATTTAAAGCCACTTATTCAATCAGTTGCACCTAGCTTCTAGAGTAGGTTGACTTATTGTCCGACCATATCCACAATCGTGTCTGTCAAAGTTGGATCTAAAGTACTTCCCATGGTCACATCGTCAAGTTGCCTAATGATATTCGTAAAAGTTTAGACAAATATCCTTGGGTAAATGTAGGCTGTACTACTCGAATTTATTCTCTAATCGGCTATCTCCTTCTGGAAATTCCTGAACGAGAATAACATGAAGATAGTTGGTCGAGACGGCAAAACTCTAACGCTCATTCCAACTGAGTGACCATCAGATAGCAAAGTAAGTGAAACTCAAAGAGACCAAATCTAAGGTAATCCGAAAAGCTGGGCTATGATAATTTTGACCAGTAAGGTAGAATTTCTTCCATCATTTTTTCGCCCGTTTTCGCAAACAGACACGAGTTATCCAAAAAATATCTTGCAGTACAGACGCTAATTGAGTTGTTTTCATAAAGGGTCTATAACAAATTTAAAATTTTGGTTCTCCATAGTGTTTTTGTGGGTCGGACATGCAACCAAATAAGTGACTCTAAATCAATGGGTGAATAGAAAGTTGCCGTTGAACACGTGCACTATTAGCGAAAGACTCTCAGATTCCCCCGACTGGCGATTCACCAGCTAGGAATTAAAATTCGCTCTATGAACAGTCATCTTAATGAGTTTACAGTATACGATATTTGCTTACGTCTAATTCATTTGGTGAATCCAGATTGGGAGTGATTCAGCTTCGTTTAAAAATTATATTCCGCTTGAAGACATGACATCCAGCCAATCAATGCTAGACTCATCGTTATGAAATCATGGAAGCACTAACTGCAAAGCCGTTTCATCCCTGTTAGAAATCATCAGCACTCCATATCTACTACTCCCAACTGTTACGCGAACCCGGGACGAACGCCTTAGCCATTACGTTACCGGACAGACTGTCCATGGTTTGTTGAACTTCAACACATGATATTGCACCTATCCGTCACTGATGTGCACGGCCACGGGCCGCTAGCACACAGCAATCGACCCCTTCAGACAAATAACTTCTCTGTAGGTAGCCTTAGTACAGCAAAGGCTTCTTAATGGGGGAGCTGAGTGTTAATGCCACATGGTGAATAACCTTGTGAAACCAGTCTACTACTGCTAGTAAATAACATGAATTTTTCAGTTTTTTTATAACAATGACAGATAAACATGGGCCACCTAGGTTTTAAAAGCAAAAGGGGTTGGATATGAAAATAAAGTCGCAAAAGTGCATGAAAACCTTGTGAAAATTGTTCGGAAGGGTCTCTGGATTTATCTCGCCTTATATCCGCAAGTGCTAACAACTTCACTTGCACAAAATATTATGCCTGAATTTACAGGCTGAAGGTAATTATTAGCACCTGGAGTGTTTTATGTTTACTGGGGTCTAATAACTATTTCAGACTATGAGAATCCTCATTTAGAAAAGGACTTGATTTACGTCAAAATTAACTTTACGCCAAAGTAATTCCAGCTCGTTTCTCTAATCTCTTAGGCTGCCTTCGTGATAGTGAAACACTGAGCTCTAAGTAGCAAAATTCTTTTGGGTTGCATTTTCGGGGTTAATGAACTGATTGAAAAAACGCTCGATTCATCTTTCCTTTTTGACATATCTAACATTCCAGTCTAAACAAGGCCAATATTTGCAAAGGAATAAAAGGTAACCTACGTTAGGAACGCTTTTCTTCGCAGAAAATCGATCATATTAAAGATGGGATACACGAGTACTTTATATTTCTGTCTAACGCCAGTGACAGATGTTTCTTCTAGACTAATATTTCGTACTCTCATGCCGCATAAGGAGAACAAATAAGCATATGGATTTCGGGTCATAAAGCGGGGAATGAGATTGTCCAGCGACTGATTGATTTCGTTGACGAGTGCATAGCAAGTGAATTCCAACAAAGTAACGGTAAAATGGGAATCGCTTTAAAAGTAGTTGTCCTATCTATAGTTGTCACATTTGTTCACTGTGGCACGAAAAATAGGAGGGTTGTTTTTAGACGGATCAAAACGGAGGTCAGTATGAATAAGGTGAAATTATCCGTTGTGGTGAAGGAAATGCGCCTCACATTCTAGGAGCATAAACGGCACAAGTATATCATAGTTCATCCGAAAGAAGCCGCTCGTTGCATTTTATCTGAATGCAAGAAGCTTGTCACCTTAGATAAAGTGATTTATCCCCAACTTGAAGCAAGCGACGTAGTTCACATAAAAGCGTAAAACAGTCTGAACCTTTATGTTATCCAAAAGCGTTTCATATCCTAGTGTGGTGCACGTTTTCACTCTTAAGATCCTTTGTGTTTCAGGTGCGTCAGACAGCGATCTTGAACGTTGACCGGGTTAGAGATTTCAATAGTTTTGAGCTAAAACCAAGACGTGGCACAACGGCCCAGTGCCGGAATTTCGGACATGCACATCAGTATTGGCAGTAAAACACCTCGTCACCGTCATCCATTATCTCGTCTGGGATGACGTTAAAACTTCTCTGTGCTTGTCTTTGGCTTTTACGACCAGAGCGGTTAGTTGACCATGCGACGCTACCTCGCGCGGGTGAAAAAGCTGCAACTCATTGTCACCACCATGCGTACATGTGTGCAAAATAGTTGGGAACTTCTGTTGTCATGGCTGCTTCTCAGTTTAAGCTGCAATGATTTTTATTCATCTGTAGGTGTGCTTGGTGCTTTATTTATTTTCTTGTATTTGGTGCATTGATTAAATATGTGGTTATAAATTTTTTGAATCAACCACTGGATTAGATCACCACTATTCGGCTTCAGGGTATCCAAAAATTTTCTGACGAGACTCCACTTCAGCTTCCTGCTCGTTCGCCCAGCTTTGCGGCATCACTCTTCATAGACATTAAGATCTTCATTCGCTAACCTCTGCGCATTCCGACGCACTTGGATCTGAATCGCTCAGGGAGAGTGGCACGACCAAATTTGGTGCGTCGAGGCTAAAAAATTACAGGTTCCGGTCAAATCTTGGTGATAAAATGTGTACAACATCGTCATTTCCCATCAACTCATGTGGAATTCAGAATCACCGCTTAAGTGCACTAGCGTCTGTCTAATATAGGTCCTGATTTTCGATAGCAGAACATCTTTTATCGACACCGTTTTCATGAAAACCCCTGTCGTCAGGAGAAAAACGCTGGTGGTAAGGGACAAATACAATTTGATTGTACTAGACAGAAGTGATGTGAGTGCAAGTAGATAAAATTTTCGGGGCTGAAAGAAAATGGCCTTACCGGTTGCATGTAACTGGATTAGGGCCATCTGTCGGCTACGCATTGCTGTGTACTGCATTGGATTTCCATTACAAGCTCATACATCCTTGTTTGAATGTTAGAGTGAAAAAAAGACTATATTGATTTCCTTCTTAATCTGCATTTTTAAATCTTTTCTGAAGTGAACATTATCCCAAGCTTTGGTTTTCTGTCCACTCACCCTGTACGAGTTTACGTGTGTTATTCTAGGACTAATCTGAATACAAACTTCTATTCTGAGTTCATCTGCCCCAGTAGTTTATATCAATTAACTTGGAACGTCCCTGTCCTTAATGAACATTTTTAGGCTAACCGATTCTCTGCAGACGATACAGATCTTGTGACAGGTGGTGGGATCGTCTTTAGACAGAATAAATGATTATCATGTCAATCTGGACTCGGGTTCCGATTAAACTCTGCACGAATAGTTTGTTCATTTCAACCCAGTGTAAAAAAATATCGCCCGTGAATAAAAGAGTGAAAACCCGGAACGGATCGGGACAAGGGTGCTGACCGAGCACACAAAACAAATGTTCATATTTTCTGTATAAATTTCATGAGTGAAGCCCAAGCAAGAACCCTAGATTCTTAACTTCATGGGCCGTTCCACACATATCTATTAAACCGTAAAAACTGCCAGCCGGAAAAACTGTTCGTTACTGATTGTATAATCATAGTGAAAGAAAAGTCTACCTCACCAAATCTTCCCTTCGGCACTATATGCCAAGTTATGCTGCTATTGTCAGTCACAGTAGTCCATATTTAACCAGTCAGTGATGACATTAGACAACGACCAGTATCAACGAAACCAGGTATTTGATATTCGTTGCGTTGACAGCTTTTCAGTCACTGACGAACAGGATGCATTGCTTCATAACTGTGGTTTCCTTTCCCATTTGGAATTTTTCTTTGTCAAGCTGTTTTGGCAAGTATTTAAGGGAAATCCATAGGCTTCCAATTTTCATGCATAGTTAGTCTTTATGATGTATGGGGTTACCAATAAACTTAAAATCCAAACCAGTATACGAACTGTGTCCAGTTTTATTAACGGACAAGGGAACGGGACAATGAATATGAAGCTATTTGTCTGTCAGAATCTCTCAAGCATTTTTAGCATGCTACTGTCACTTCGTGTGCGTTATTAGGACGATCCGGCCGTATCACGACGGGTCTGTGGACACCCGTCTCCGAGCGGCTGTCAAACCTTCCCAGAAGTAAAACTTGCTAGTCAGATGCACTACAATTCAGCATCATTTTTATCTAACTGAAATAAAAGTTGACCAGCGTTGAATTCCGCTAATAATCACTCTAATCTCTGAAATTTAGACCGCTTGGTGATAATTGTATTTAAATGATCCGAGATGATCCAAACTCTCAATCAAGTGTTGCCCGATTGGTATGAATTGGGTTATTGATGGTCAGAGTGATCTTTCTATGCGTCCACAATTGTCAGTGATTATCTTAGGCACAATTAAGAAAGAAATCAATTTTGACTACGACTAGAAATTCGATTAAATAGTCGCCTTTCTGTTCCGCTGACCTTCACATGAGTAAATCAAAAACGATGTTGTATGCACCAACAGACGTTCTCTAATCGGCGCGCACACTAAGAAATCCAAAGTTTTGAATTTACCTACAAGCAAATTTTAACTTGGATCCGATACTGCACATGAGAACTGTATGATCTTCTTCGGCTCTGTCACCATCCTTATATTGTCCCGCAAGAACCGATGTCTGTGATCAAAGGGAATTTCGAAGTTTTCAATCGGCGACAATCCTGAATTCACTTTCCTGGTGCATGCACATGCACACATGCACACACACACACACACACACACACACACAGAACCACAGACAAACATGAGTTTCAGCACAGGCGTTATGCTGTGCCAGATTTTGCTTCTCGTCATACTCCGACGAATCGTCAGCCGGGGTGGATCGTGAGGACTGACAAGAAAAAAACTAAGGTATCAAAATCTTGCCGGCACGGTCGACATGAGCCAGTTGTAAAACGAGATTGTCCAAGGCATGCAGCCTGGCCCGTTTTTTCATAAACTGTTCGTGCCGATTTCTATTGAACTTTCAAAGCAACCCAGTTTGATGGTTTTGGCATGGGCTGCGCTGGTGTAAATTTTAAAAATTACTTGTCTTGGCAGTTCGTAGCTGGTTGGACGAAGCCGACGAACGGGGTCTGTGGTAAGGTTCAGATCAGTTCAGTTTCTGAGTGATTTCGAATGAAAGACTTCCACCAACCACGGCACGGAGTTATATCACCTATTGCCTCCAACCTTAATCTGGGAGATCTTGTGTGCGCCAACGCAGTAGTCTAATTGCACCTACTCGAAGCGGTCGATTGGGTAGGGTTGGCATATGTTTTCTGCCATGCTACCGACTGACCACCTCGAACCATCCTCCAACTGTTAACTTCCTCGAAGAATACTGCATAATGAAGCAGTCTTTCTGTGGACATTTGCAAAACATCCCGACCACTTCAGCTTATTCTGATTCAGTGCATGTTCTAAACACTGAATCTTAGGATACAGCACCTTAAGTCTAGCCCTGAGCTGCTGACAAAACCCTCTCACTGCATTCTACAGATAACGCCAACATAGCGACTTTTAAACCGTGAAATTTTTCGTAAGTCTACTCTTAAGAGCTATTTTTTGGTGCTGTATAGCAGTAACAACCTCACTGCTGTTGAGTATACTCGATCCTTAATTGGTAACTAGATGTCAGGCTGACGAAACAGCTGCCTCAGATTAGCAAATGCCAACCGAACCTTCTGCATGCACGAAGAAACTTTATCTGATATAATATCACCAGGTGAGATATAACTGCCCAAGTAACTATATCTGTCTGCCTCAGCCAGTTGTTCCCCTGCGTGAACACGTTTCGGATTTGAGCCAATCCAGTCCTACCAGGGAATTCTACATTTCGAAAGTGCAAAACCCATCCCAAACATACCTACACCATCGTTCAGACGATCGCGGAAAATTTCAACTTCCTTAGGTCTTTACTCAGTAGCACAACGCCATTAGCGTGTTATGATTCAGGCAGTTCCTGGATGAACAAATACCAATGGCACTAAGATGGGGCTATCTCCAAACCATCTCAGTGGCAGAGTTAAAAAGAAACGGTGAAAAGTGGCAACCCTGATGAACACCAATTCTCGTAGTTAATTCAGGTCAAAGACTCCTGGAAGTGCAAACTTGGCTTCTGTTGTTCGCATATAGTGACTGACAAAGTGAGACAAATTTCTTTGGTGCACCCTTTAGTTAGATGCGGTCGTACAGACTGGATCAAAGGCCGATTACAAATCAAAGAAGGTCGAGATCGTGAGTCCACTAAATATGTGCCTATATTCTAAAATCTGTTGCAAAGTAAATGTTTGGTCAACAGAAACTCGATCAGGAAAGGAAACCAACTTAATTATCCCGCGTACACTTTCACAATTACTCGGTTATCGATGGAGGACAGTGCAAGCAAGCAGTTTGGATCTGGTACTTACCAAACTAATTCTTTTCTAATTTTAACTTGAGGATCTGCTACCCTTTGGTTCAGTCACCGGTTCACACCCTTTCTTGGGAATGTTACCATACTTAGATTGGTCCCAGTAGTTTTTTTAAATCAAATGTTAACATTTCCCCGCCTTCCATGAAAAAGGACACCGACGGCCCATCTGTCCCAGCTGCCTTATGTCATTTCATTGAGTCCATCTCAGTGATGACCTCCGTTTCAGATGACGAACTAGTATCTAGCTGTGTTGGTTCACTCGCAGGCGCAAATGGAGGGTTCACTGTGGCAGCGAGTCAACCAAGCTACTTCGTAGTGTTCTGTCCGGGTTTCCAACCGACGACCTGTAGAAAGAAATCAGTGTTTCGGCGGATTTCTTCCTCACCTCGTTTACACTTGGATTTCGTGGGTCAGCACTCCTAATCAGTCGGCAAGCGCTATGATGGTTCCTAATAGCAGCACTCTTTTCCACTTCCCTGCATTTATCTGTCTACCACTGCTTGCTATCACTTTTCAGAATCCCGGCCAGTCGGTTTCTAAAATTAAACAGAACATCCGAGATCAAGTGTATCCATGGTTTATGAGGTTTACATGCCCTAGAGTCCTGCGCGGCAGTTGAGTCTGTGTGCAATGCTTTTGGGACCTGTAAGCATTGTTCACTCAGATCTTGGGCATTTATAGGGTTGAGAGGTTCAACTCAAATTCGCACCTCTGCAGACGCACAGCTTTCGTGTTGGTGCAATCAAAGTCTAGACGCAAACAAAAAGCAAGCACGGACCAAGGGTGTAGACCAGAATGATCGGCAGTCTTCAGTTGATTCACATCAGCGGTCACCGATGCCGATATGTTGAATCCGTGTCTAATGCTGTGAGAGCGAAGGATGGCTCCAAGTGTGCCGATGTTTGTTGTTTACTGCAGAGCAGCCTGCGCTCGGTGCAATCAACTGGGATAGAAAGTCAACATCTAGCATGACGCTTACTCTCCTCTAGGTAGTCCTTTTGGGCACTGAAATTATCAACAGCAATCACAATGTCAACTGATCACACTCCGATTTAATCTGGACAAATCCAGACGGTAATCCGCTTTGGCTCAGGAGTGCTGCAATCAGTAGTCGCATACACGGGTACGACCAACAGACATCGTTGTTTCCTTCCAGTGTCCTATTTCCCACCGTGGCTTTTAAATGCTTCTTAGGGATGAGACTCAACAATAGCGAGACAGATGTGAATCACCTCTGGAGATGAAACGAATGAAATAAATCTGACGACTGAACGCCAGTTAGTTCAATAAAATTTTCTAGCTACTTGTTTGATCTGTAGTCCAAGAACAAGAGGTGATAAACATGCTGATCACAAATTCGAATGCATCATGTCGTGGAAAATGTTCAAACAAACAAAGTGAGTAAATGTCTGTCTTTTGAAGGTCGTTGATCAGACGCACCTTATTAAAGCAAAATTATCAAAATTACAATGGACAGTTTTATTTTTCCTTTTGACGGCATTAGATATATTTCAGTCTCGGATCGTGTCACGTTGAGCTGATATGCAGAGTCATGGAAACAACGGCTTGGACGCATAAATCAAACATTTCCGACGTCTCCATTGGGTCATTTCCTCACTGTGTGATTGAAATGCAAAGTGTCTTGCATGCAAACAGCATTTTGTTTGACATGTGCAGGGTTTCACGAATGTACCTTTGGCCGTGGCCGATCCACTGGACTTGCATTAAGTTACTGTGATGTGTCCATTAGCAAGTCGAGCGTCACGTCGCCTTACGACTTCAGGACAGCCTACATTTACCGTCTTTTCAATCAGAAGTCTGAGTAACAAGCATCGTCCCAACCGTCACTGGTTAATGCGAATTGCGCCAGTGAAGTTTCAGTCTGTCTGATATATATATATATATATATATATAATCTGTAAATAAAGTTAGCACGACTAACAACTGCTAATGTCTTTTTACCAAATCTGAGTGAGCAGCTTGTAATGGGCAAAAGACCACAACTTATTCGTACAGGTCGAGTGGTTCCGCGAGACCACAGGTTAAAAATGCTCCTGCGCGCTTCGACCAGCTCATACGATTCCGGCGCTCGGCTGTCCGAGATGGCCTTCGCTAGGGATTAAAATATCCAGGACGCGTAGATCTCGGGACCCGTCTTACAAGCGCATAAGCTCTTGGCGTTCGGGCATGAAGGTCGCGGATTCGAATCCTCCCACCGCCGGTCACCTTCCTCACTTGGCAGCCCTCTGTTGGCTGCGGTCCCTTTGCTGAAAAATGACGCACACTGCTACTTCATTAATAAAGTAAAAGATAAAAAAGAAAACCAATGAATGCTGTTAATTTCAGTAGGTGTAATAATGATTATTCGCTAATATGAAACCGGTTCCAGCTGCTGCAGGCGAAAAAAGGTCATAACTATTTCATTATTATTCTGAGTCAGCCGCAACTTGGATCGCTTCGCCTCATCCAGACCGATAAATACACATCGAAACTCGGCCGTACACTCAACTTGTGCTGACGTGCTTCAGTCTTGAATCATATCTCTTGTTTGGCACACAACTATATTGAAAGGCACTGCCACGGGCAGTTGATTACCTTCAGGACCGGTAGGCATATATTCAAATTTACTTGTTGCTCAGTAGTCTTTTTAGCCGAATAACTACAGCCAGCCACACCCACCGACCAGTTTCCGATTTCAAAGCCGACAAAACTGAAGGCTTGATAATCACATACACTCATCATTTTTCAATGCTTCCACGTTTACTTACCATAATCTACGCATTTTTCTGTTTAGACTGATGAAGCTAGCTAGTATCGACAGCATATCATCGGTCAACGCGCATGTCATGCGCCGTTAGTCGGATAAGTAGATGTTGGTAAAATTCACCTTCCAAAAATTGCTATCAGAGACTTTGCAAAGCAATAAAGCAACCCCGGAGTATATCAGAACCCAAAGATTTCTCAAGACAATTCGAGTAAAACTGATGAAGAACTAAAAATGAAGTCGAAAATGTGCCAATCCTTTTTTTATTATTGACCTTAGCTTATCCACTGATTATTAATATACCTTTTTTCTTCTGTCTTTTTTTCTGTTACCGCAAGGCATCCTATTTCAACGAGGGGTTCTGGCTCTAATGAAAGATGACCGAATATAGAAGGCCTGGCAGCTGCGACATTGCTGGTCAAACGACATCAAATTTACCGTCTGACCACCATCAGACGAACTGGAAGCTAGACGAGCAGCATAGACTAATGGGTTCTTATTTAATTCTTGCGTTTCGCACAGTAAAACAGAAACAGTCAATTAGCTTCCAGCGATTCACTCATTAAGGTGATCTGCTGACTGGTTGCCATGGCCTTTCTAGGCAGCAAAACTCGTGAAACAAATACATCTGACTGAGGGCTGAAAGACCGAGATCATAGATTCGCACAGTTCGCAAACATCCGAAGATCGTTTGACCATTTCTATCGTCCACCCTCTCTCATTCCCATGGCGCAACAACGAGAAGAGTGAGCTAAGTATTTTGAGCATCCATTAGTCACGTGTTTTGTCCCTGTGGCTAGTGCATTAGTAGATCGCTAGAACAGCTGGTATGAATTGGCAATATTCATGCTGCTGTGTATGAGTGAATCAGGCATTCGCATGTTTTTTTACATGCTGATCGAACAGTCAGTCACTATTCCGGAGAAGTAACGGTAAGTCTTTCAGCTTAACTTGGGACGTTATCACTAAGAAATGATTCGTCAAGGAATTCTAATGTTCAGATCACCGGTGAAAATAACGAAAGCTGTCTTTGTGCAACTGTTCAGTGTTCGTTCATGATCGTCGGCAATGCACATCCGCCTCGCAGGAACTGAGACGAATCTGGGCATGAATGATTTTGGGTACATCTTAATTCCTAGTCTTCCGGGCCTGGTTCGTGCGACGTCAACCACAGATGAAAAGACAACTATCCACATCTATCCAAGTAGCGAGTTTTCTTGTCGCATTCTAAGTGCACAGTTTTTTGAACTCCTAACTAAGATGAGACTTTATACCCCCATTCTGCCATAAGCGGCATTACAGAATGGTCCATAAGTTGTTTGATAGAACTCTTTATTCTGAATTCCGGGTCCTCTGTTGCAATGTGATTTAGGGCCAAGTGAATTACTTGAAAATGAACATACGCACCAGGGACCAAACTCACTGGGAATCTTGTAGCAGACTGGCAAACCAGTACAAGTGCTATGATTTCAATCTACCTGTTTCATACTTTGTAGGTCAGGGTAAGGTATAATTTGTTCTCGCATATCGTCACCTTGTTTTGGCAGTGAAACAATTTTCTCATTATGCTTAACGAGTAGACGGATAATGATGCGCGGTTGCCGTGTGCTAATTAGAAAAGTCCCGTGTTCAAATCGTTTCAATGACATTTGTTTTGAATCGCTTTGGAGACCTTCGTCAATCCATTCTGTTTATAAACTGCTTCACATTTAATCTCTCTGACTTTTACATTACTAAGCTTCTAAAACGATAGTCAACAAATTTTTCTTATCCCCATAACCTCGGGTCTCAGTGTTTGAATGGTAGACGTTTATTGATCGACCAACTATTAGGAAAGTTCTTCAGCCCCATGCCATGTTTGCGCGACGTGAAAGATGGCTAGGAGGGAAGGACATCACTGACCACAAAGGGGGGACACGAAGAAAATACTCTACAAATCAATTATGCCCACGCATACACATACATCAGATGTCCACTCACTAAGCCTTCCATGCACATCAATCCAGTTCGATATTTTTCGTTCACAAACAAAAGTTTGTGACTCATCACTGTCACCTCAGCATCATTGCACATGTTTCGGGACTGTCCAAATGAGGCGATCTCGTAAGTGGACCAAAAGAATTTGGGCAGAAAATTGGAGGAAGTGCAAGTGAATATTGGTTAAAATTCCCGGACCCTCTTGAAGTAGTTGAGAAATATTAGACACAAACAGATTTACCATTGCCCTGACAACAACTTTAAACAACAACTTTTGGATATCACATTGCGTCAGTATCTTTCAAATGACTCACGTGCTGGGCAGAAAACTGAAGATAGGCGCGAAAATGCTTCCCCTAAATTCGCGGTAAAAAAGAAGTTGCTTTTCAAGCCATGTTTGACCCTCTCAACTCCCGAATTATCCTATCTCATCCCTGTGACAGAATGACAGTCTTTTTGGCTTTTTGTCTGAATCTGATGAATCTGTTTTATTGGTTATCGGTGGCTGTTCGACGCTGGACCGCACCAGGCAAATAGCGATCAAAACAGGCGTGGATAAACTCGATCGTTCTAGACACCGAGCAAGTGCGGGGCGCGAGACCGGAGTGGGACCGCGTCATCCTATTGGCTACCGGCGGGTAGCTGACTTAGTGGTGTGATCAGAAAGCAAGAGCGTGATTGTGGCAAAAGAAGACCAAATTCGTGATCTGGACCAACCAATCAGGGTGCGAGGTCCTGATTCGACAAAAAAGCCCGTGAGCTAAATCGTTTGAAGGCTATCGAACGAGATGGACCAATCAAAGCACTACCCGGACAACCGATGAAATAATGGCAGTTGCACAGGCGCGGTAATGCAAGCAAAACGACCTATACATATGTGGTGACTTTACTTAGTAGGCGAGAAACTGTGCCGGTTGACCTCGGTTGTTCTCATTTAAGATAGTGGGAACGGACGACCGCAATCTAGAGATAAGATTTGCTTACTGAAGAGCAGACTTCGGAACAGAAAATAGACGTTTCTCCACAATCCCGATGGTTCTCAAGCCCCCACAATCACGGTAGCTGAACGCGGCTGTCGCGTGTTCGACTGCTTTCTGTGTCACTTGCCTCCCCGGTTTGGCATTCTGAATGAAAGTATTAACGATACCAGCTCTACTGTTGTTAAAGGCAGCAAGAAGTTACAGGAATAAGGGTAGCCACAAACCAGTGCATTCATTTGGCACTGCTTTCATCTCATTTCATTTTGAAATCTGAAGACTTATGTCAGAATCTCAGACCGTTTAAGAGGATGTTGACAAAAGTAAACACGAGCTCGTTGAGTGCAATGCTTTCTCTTTTATCAGAAATAGCTCTGGAGACTTGACAAGAACTGAACCGGTTCATTTGCTTAGTTTTATTAACCCTGACTGTAGTTTACACCCACTTGGTTTACCTCCTGAGGTGAGAGGTCACACGGAAGCCTGTTGAGATACTCCCCACTAAGGTCATTTGGGTGACATGTTCACCAATTCAGCTTCGGAAACTTGAAAAACTCACATGGAATGGTGGTTGTGTAAAGCAACCTTGCGGTAGGTTGCTAAATCCGTTTATGTGCACCAATACTGCAAATGAATAACACAGTTTGATTCAACTACAAAACGTCGAGGCTCTGGGCCAAGCACTTCTATATAGAGTTCTAAAGTCGGAATATCGTCCACAATTTGTACTTACATGTTTCTATTCTTACCGGAAATATGGTTTCTTCGGCTTCCCATCACATTCTTTTTGTATTAGTTTTATTTTTGGGAAATGATTTTTATTGCTGCACATGCATTTAGAATTAGATCTCTCTTTGTACCGAAACTGAAAAGCATCATTCGTCTACCTAATGTCGGAACGAGTAAATTAACCGGGGATTTGAATTAAAGCTGCAATTTAATGAAATGCCTGATTTCTAAGTGACGTTGATCAGTATCACTCACGGACAATATACTGTCACAGGTCTGTTACAATGACCATATCAGTTTATTTTGGCGAGAGGAATCGTCTAATTATCTGCGGCGAAGCTAGTGAATGTTAAACTTCAAGTGCTTACCTTGCTTTAAACATGAAGATTTTACGTGCCCGAAACGAAATCGCGGTTACATCGGTAGTGGTCGATTCTAAGAAAATGTAATAATCTACAGAGCTCCCCCTGTTCCACTGAACCAATCTTTTGCCTAAATGACTATATTGTGGCCTGATTTCGAAAGGTTGGCGGATTCGAAAAACTTTTTGAGATAAGTACATCACAAAAATATAACCGCTCACCTTTCCTTACAGTGCACCTTACACGTTGGACCTTATACGTCTTCCGAGAGTTTGAAAGTAATACTTCTAGCTGCTAACAATAAAATCCAAGATCACACCAAAAAATCCACCTCTTCTGTAGCTGATTCCAACAAATCTGTTGATGCTGATCATCGAAGTGCTTCCCATACAGTTGGCTCTCCGTTAATATCACTAACGGCTCTTATAAAAGATCATCAAACTTATTCGCCCCACACTGTGTTAGCTTATTCGGTGGATCTGTACGCGTTTCATTAGAGCTACATGAGGGAGTAATATGCAGCACATATCGTCTTCTGCGCATTGAGTTTCGTTTATAAACCTTTGAAAATCAGCTTTAACTCCCATCTATTCAACATGATCGACTGACAGTCATATGACTGTGCTCACACCCGGATATACAGTTAATCGACTGCGAAAAGGAGTATTTTTATTTTTCATCTTTTTGGAAATAAACACTTGTCATCAAAATGCCCTAGTTTTTTCTTGCCCATTCCCATAGGAAATAAATATCTGCAAATACAATCTGTATATACTAAATCCAACTTTTCCGGTGGCTGATTGTTTCCCAGCCGAAACCATCGTGGTGTCTGAGTATTCAGTTTTGTCGATTGACTGTCTCTTTAGTCCGCAATTTGTCCAAAAGGTAACTGCTGTTTAGTTGAGTTGCTACTAAAAAGAGAAGTGTCACATAAACATAATGTAACATTTAACAATGAAAGCTCGATCACAACACTCTAATCAATATGGTTCAGTTAGTCAATCGCGGATTCTGAAATAGAAGAGAAATTGGTGCAAAAAAATGATCTGAATTGTGCATCACGCGTGCTCTGATGATGTCTTGAATTCATTTGAGATTTGAGGCAGGGTAACGTTTCTCAACGTCGAGGGGATTGTAGTAGTCTTGTTTGACAGGTTCATGCTGATTCGTATGATTTGACTGTCGTCGGTCAGTTTGTAAAAAATTTGAATGACACTTTTGGTTTTTTCTTGTTCTTTTTACCGGCTCATCATGGTGTTTTGTATGATGGAACTTAACGATTTGAACATGAAATTGTTATGCTGCTTCCGGGATTGTGTTAATCAGATTGTCATTGGATACGTACTCGGATTTGTGATTTAAAAATGTGTACATTTTGAAAAGTCTGATGGTAGGCGTAATAATTCCTATCATAGAATAAAAGATCGGGTCTCGTGGGTACGGAAGAAGTCATTCGCATTTATCCTATTGAAATGTTAACGCTGTCAGAGCAGCAACTTATCTCCCAGTGAGTTCAAATTTATCTGTTCATTTCCGACCCGTAGCTTTCACCTTTCAAGGGGAAAAAATATTATTCACTAATAATAGTAATAATAACAGCAGTGTTTTTTTACTTTATTAAACACTCAGTAAATATGTAATATTCCAGAACATGGGTCGCCATTATGTAACGACTGCCAAGTGGGGAGTCGCCCGGCGATGGGACAGTCTGAACTCACGACCGTCAGGTCCAAATGGCATCAGCTTATCCGCCTGACCACAACTGACAATGAATTTACTTTTCAAAATGAGCTATCTGCTAGGATCTGCTTAAATAATGATACTCACTCTTGATCACGCACTTTAAAAAGGTCACACCTCTAATTGGTTCCAGAAAAGGAGCGACCGGTCAGTGGTGGCCAAGCGGATAAGATCGTGGCTTTTGGATGTGAAGGTCGCGGGTTCGAATCCTTCTACCTTCCACTTGGCAGCCCTCTGCTAGCTACAGCCCCATTCCTGAAAACTGATGTGCATTGTTGTTTCGTTAATAAAGGAAGTAAAAGATAAAAGACACAGCTAAGTAGCTATGATCTATATAGGCGTGAACTTTCTGATACAGTGATAAAGCAATTCTGTTAGATCACCGTACTGATTTTCGTGACGTCACCTCGCAGCGATTAGTAGGTGAATACAGTACTCCCCTCCTATTCAAAGAATTGTAAGGCGCCAAACTGCTTGAAGTGGCTGGCGAACCCCACAGTGGACTGGAGTATTGCCTTTGAGCTGCAGCTCAAAAGGATGCCCTTGGACGCACAGAGCTTCGTCACAACGCAAAGCGGTGGTGAGACAAATGCTCAAAAACTTCTATTTCTGTGACTACTGCTAACATCTGTAATAATAATAATAATAACAATAATAAAATGTTATGATTTTTGCATCAGTGTCGGTAGTGATTATTATGGCACTACATCTTGCACATCTTGAATGGCTAATTCTCAATGAGTTGTACACTTCTTGTCGTGATTAGTTCAGTTTGTAGCCGTATAGTACTGCTAGATGAGCAGAATGTTTCGCAAGCGTTGAAAATATTGCCTTCCAAAAAACCTGTCTTGAATATGTCTGAAGGACACGGAACTGTCTGGACAATTCCAGTTCACTCAAGTTGCAAAATGTTTGTTTTTCTTTCACAGAATTCGTTCGCTTTGAGAACTTCCTATTAATCATTGTATCTCGATTGCGTACATTGTTATCAGGTTAGTTGTTCTCGGTTGCAATTGATTTAGTAAGTGCGCACTTTTTTTCGTTCGCATACAAGTCCACGCTGGCTGATGAGATCACCTCTCTTTTAGTGTTCTGCACTTGCCACCGCAATATCTACACATAGGCAGAAACCGATCATATGCAAACTGTTTTAGATGGCAACCAGCAAAAATTCAAAACCGATGATGAACAGTCGACGTCACGTCACTCACGGTTTTGGCAAGTAAAACTAGTTCAAGTTAAACGATACGTGAGTTTTATTTTCGCCAGTCATTTCACTGCACACTAACAAAAAGGAGGGCGATCTAGTCAAACAACTTGGAAATAACATTCTCTAGGATTTCCAAAAAATTAGGACGATGAGGAACAAAGGGGGAACTATGAAAAAAATGAACAGACGCTAATACCGCTAGGGTGCACATATGGTAGAAATGAATGTTCTCACGTAACTATGAAAAAGATTCTTAATGTTCGAAAATACCAGTCGGAGACAACTTGTGGCAAGCTTTGGATTTTTTGACCTAATACTGCATATGACTATTTGCAGCCTACCAGTAAATACGCATATAGTCTTGAAATATCTGGATATAAGCTTTGTCTAAACGGTTCTATAAATCCGGTGGCACAGAATACAGTTTACTGCAAACAGTCCTCCTCAGCATATCTGAGTCGATCTTTATTGTCCAGAAGGCACACCGGAAACAAGTTCATAATTTCTGATAAGAGCTGGTTGAAACAATTTTCGTAGAGCGATAGCAGATATATGCAAGAGGAATGTGACCGATTAAGTTTAATTCATGTGATTTAATTTCTTTCAGCTTGTTTTAATTATGTCTAGGAACGATGGCTTGGTAGATATAGGGTCAAGTTTAGTTTAAGCCCTGTGTAACGGCCTTTAGAGCTGTTAGGGTTAAAGTGCAGGCCCAGGCCGTCCCTGGAAGAACCAAGAGACAAATCCCAAACAATATAGGCTACTTATATAGTAAATAATGTTGTAGTAAAGTGAAGGTGTTTACCTTAGCAGTAATCAAAAAGCCCGAACACGGAATGATGCCCAATCAAACAGTTTGACGAGCATTCGAGCTCAGCGCATCTTGCGCGATGCACAGATGAGACAAAACGTCAGTTGTAAAATTCATGTTGATGTGATAAAGCAGACTGTCGAGTCAATGACGTTCGGTAATGGAGATTGCTTCACTTCAACTTCAGATATTCCGTTTGTAACTTCCAATCAATCCTTTGTGATTTCATATGGATCCTTAGAGATTCTAACTGTATCTAGCAACTAATGCCATTATACACTTCCAAACCTATGATTCATCGCAACCACCTCCTCACGATTTTCCAACTCCATGAACTCATATTCCAAAGGTGACTGACTCCGTGGCTGAACCGAATTCCAGTCTATGTGGAAGACGTTATGGGGTGACGTTGTGTGATCTTTCCACTGTTCCGCGGGAATGCGACACATTTATCGGGCACGGGAGGGATTAATTTTTCAGTCCATACATTGCAGCCCCCATGTGAAACTCATTTCTCGTGGTAGTTAGTTGATCAAGCAACACTTCTCAATATATGGTTCGAGGTGAGTAGACCAGAGATTGTGTTAGTTCCTACTAGATCTCTGTTCTTTTTACTCTGCAGGTGGCATGTTTAAGGAATGCATTATATGACTTTCCCGGTGTTTAGAATAAAGGATGTAATGGTTAAAGTGTACCATATAATACAGATCACAAAGCAAAACCAGCGGCAATTGATTACACATTAAACGAATGTATGCTTCCGAAATTATTAATGTGATATCGAATCTCAGCTCATCATCAACGAGTCAGAAATGGAAAACAGCTTTTTCATCATTGTTTGGAATCTCTTTTCCGAATGAATCGTTATGAAATGACGATATTCAAGTTGTCATTGAAAATCGTCGAATTGCCGTGCACCTGTTTTATTCTTGTTGGTAATCGTCAGCTGTGCATACCCACCACGCAGGAAATGGGGCGCGAACCAGGAGCGAACGATTACGAGTCCGACTCCATAGCCATTATGTTAGCCAGAATAAATCGCAATGATTTGCCGAATGTCAACACCACTTGATGTGCCTCCCTCCAGCTGGTGCGTTGTTGGTCTGTGGCCAACAAGATTAAGTTACGAATTGAAACTGCTACTGCTGAACATTATATTGTTGGGACTCATCGCCAGTGCATATCCGCCTCATCCGAACTGGGGGCGACACTCTGGGGGCATTAACTACGATGCTGACGTGCAGGCCGTCAACGGTTTGTTAAACCTCAGCAGATGGTGCAGCAGCTATCCGTTGCGATCACGGGCAGCTGGGGTAGAGTCGTCAGTAAATGACTTCGCTTTGAACCCAACATAGGGAGCTTGACACTTTGGTCAATGAGTGGGTGTAATATCCTACGGTGAAGTTCAGCAAACCAATGGCAGTCTGTCCGCCAACATAAGGGACAGGGGCTTCAACTCGCAATCTTTTGTTCAGGGTTTATGTCCCACTTCTAGCACGATGGATATGTACTGCCAATGATTCTTAAAAAAATATGAAACCCCATAGTTTTTTTAACGGCGAGCTGTTCATTGGTATGATGTAAAGAATAATTTCGGGGATCACATGATCTCCTATCACCAACGTTGACCAAATCCATACTTCTCAGGACAGTGGGAACGAATGACCACCCTCACGACGATTACTCTGAGAGCTGTGAATACGTCGTCAAATTATACCAGTCAGACCTTGAATAAGGTAAACGAATTATAAAAGTTGTATTAAAGGGTTATCGATGGACTTGCAATAAGAAAGGTACTCAGTGCAAGAAAAGAGTTTAGCTAGTTTGGTCAAACGAAATAATTCAGGACCACCACAGCGCCTTCCATTCTTCTTTTCAGGTCCCGTTCAGTACTGTAAGTCGTTCGGATACAACCATGTGAAACTCATAATCATAGAAGGCTTTCGAGTTACACTTTCAGTTTGAAGATTTCCAACAAGCTGGTTTGGTAAGCTAGTAAGCCGGTGGTTTTTAGTCTTTATTGTTGTTGTTCACACTTGATGGCAAGGGGCTATTTTCATCGTCCACTGTACTGTTCGGAAGAGCACGTGAAGGAAGCATCCCCAACGGCCATGCAATCAAATATTCAGACATTTTTCTGATTTACACGCTGTCATTTCAAAGCCTGGTTTTTGAACTCACTCAGGAAGGTAAAGCAAATGTTATCTCAACTATCAGAAAGCTCTGTTTGAGCCTCTTCTACGACTCTGATGGGTGTGAAAACCATGCAAAATGTATCCTAGAGGTAGTCAGCAGGGTCCATCCAGGTGGCAGCATATGCAGCGAGCATTGCGGAACAGGATGAACTGTTTGAACGGATTTTTATTACAACAAATCTACTCTCAGTCTGGGAGCTTTTACCAATTCTAGCCTTCCTTTCTGCTCTCCCTAAGGTATTAAAACATCTGTAGCTTAGCGCAATTTACGTCTAAAATTTCGAAAATTCAGCGAAATTTGCAATGTTCGTTGTGAAATTATTTGCGTGACCAGCAGAATGAGATAAATATTCAACTTTATTTCTCCTCATTTCGGTAATCGATCTATCCCGGTCAAGGTCAACCTTTGATTAGGCTTGCGTTTCGTCCATATCTAGACTAAGCCTCATTACATTCAAAGGCCCATTTTCCAAACCAGATACAGCATCAATCAGGCCGCACCGACGACATAACTTCCACTTCTAAGTTGTCCGCCCAGCTGGTAAAATTTGATGTTCATTTTTTCAGGATCTCCAGCAAGATCTAATCTCTCTCAAGCACAGCAAACTGCTCCCATTCCCGTAGGTTGTTGCGCCGATTAATTTGTCCACAACAAAATGTTTTCCTGAAATACACTTTTGTCTACGCGGCACGCCAAAAAATAAGCCGATTTCGAGAGGCGTAAAAGATGGCATCCCCTAAAATAAAATCTTTGAATATACTTCACTCTACAAATCCCTTCACCAAGTAAGCTTCCAAGCTGTTGGTCATGGTTTCCCATATGTCATTCAAGTCATTGAATCTTGAACCTCAAAAATTTGGATATTATGACTGAGTGCCATGTTTGGATATCAAAATATCACGTGCTCACAATCCCATTATTTCGTTGAAAGGGGGGGGGGAGAGTGAAACAAGTGTTTGAACGGAATTGATCAATTTGGTTAGTTGTGATAGAACAGCTTCCAACCTTCTCACGGGGATAATGTGACACCAGTATTTGCGCTCAGATGTTCTTGGCGAATTTTGGCTATGGACCAAAATTTGTTGTTTAGACAAACTGGACGGTGGAAATAGAGACCAGATTAGTAAAAGACATGATGGGTAAGATTTGCGTTACTCAAGTGAACATTTTCTGCTCAGGGGTCCGGAATTCGCCCAATATCACTGTTAAATCTTGGGGAAAAAAATTAGAGTCGCTTAGTCAAAACCGCAACTCAAAGACAGAAGCCAAGATACAAATCAACGAATTAGTAAGTGAGTTTAGCTATGATAGATTAGTAACCAGGGCGAAAAATTGCGCAAAAAGCTGAGGAATGCCCTACTTTGTCAATACGAACCAATAGTAACATGAACACTATCACTCATAGTAAGAACCCAACTAGTACCATCAATAAAATTAATGAGGATAGGATTAGTTATTGTAGCAGTGGTAATACTGGTAACAGTGTTAGAAGTAGCAAAGACAACAATGATAGTAATATTAATAGTTTGATGGCTTAGCCTCTAGTTTGCACAATCACTTCAAAATTTACTGATCGTTCTTAGATTAAACTTTTTGAACCCATTTGCATTCCCAGACTTGATTAGACTAAGTATGACTGAAGTGATTTCACAAAATCAAGCGTGAATTTGTCATTTTCCGAAAGCCACTTGAGCAACAGAAGTGAGTCACTCTAATGTAACAAACTATAATCTGTTCCAACTCCCCTTGCGCTGATACGGGCGGTGATTCACACCGGAGCTGACAGTAACCAATCACTGAACGGATTGAGTAAACTGAGGATTCTGGAAGAAGGCTAAGCCGGAATTTCTCCCTGCCCAGCTGACATTAGTCAAATTGGCAAGTGTGTCCCGGGACCGATGATGCATCGGTCTGAGCAACGCTGACTGAGAAGGTTGAGTCATACTGTTGTAAGCTAATTGACGATAAATGTGCTATTCAATATGGAAAAATAATTACACCCTAATTTGTTCGTCCTCTCGAGTGGGCAGAATATGCAGGCTGCTGCCAAGCACTTGGTAAAAGGTAAACGTGATGCATTAAATTTCATCATGGCTGTTTCTTTCCTCAGAAATTTGTTTTATCCAGGCACAAATTGGCTTGAATTCGCTCTCACTGAGCGTTTTTTGTGATTGGATGCTTGGTGCTTGGTTTTTTTGGTGAATTTGAGAATCCTTGTTAGGCTAATAAGGGACGGGGTTTGGTTATTCGAGAAACAAAACTCATTGTATAAAGAGCTTATTCGAGTTCGTCAAAACGGTACACAAATATTTCAATGCGTCCCCGTTGATCCACTTTCCCGGTAGTTTTTGCAATCAGTAGGATCTTTAAACAAAGTCCCAGGTTCTGAATTTGACTTCTTCCGACTACTAACCAAAGTATCGTACAATGACTATCTTGTCCTAGAAACCGTTATCCTTCGATCCGTTTGAAGTCCGAAATGAATTCCGAGGTAGACAGAGGTACAGATACTTTACAAAAGTTGATTATTTACCTTACTCACCGTTCGGAGATTCCTCCGACACAGAACATTAGATAAATCAGTATTAAGTGAAAAATATTTTGATCACTGATGGGTAAATCCTTGAAGAGCTCGAGCGTAACTTTTACTTGCAAATCGAACATTCTAATTAGCTGTCACCAATGGCCACTTTATTAGGTTTTCTGCAGTTTGAATCTTCCGACAGCAACGTGATTTTGATTGGAGATCCGGATACGCTGCAAGCCTGCCTAAGCAAACTCGAACACAATATTGTTGTGATTGGTGTATCTTTTACCTAGTGACTGCGGCAAACTGCTTCGAGGTTGAATCAAAAATAAACCCTAGCTTGTCAGGGAGGTCATTCAGAGTAGATTGAGTGGATCAGTTTTTGGGTGGGAGGATTGCTGTTCGGACAAAATGACCTCAAATACACAGAAAATCCCGTTTGATTTTCAGCAATTTAGGCGCCTATACCGTTCACTGCAATCCTTAGCTTGGTCATTCAACACGGTGCAGAAACTAACCCGTTGGGAATTTTATTGTAAATGCTAGAATTAAACGTAGGCAGCATGGGTCAAGATCCGAGTCTTCGCAGTTGTCACTGAATTCATATGGATTAGGTGATTGGGATAAGTGGTACAAATGCATGAAAGCAAGATTTTTCACCGCAAAACTTTATTCTAGGCAGGTGACGGTTACAAGATATTTTTGTGGACCTTCCGTGGCTTAGCCTAGTAGTGTGAAAATCTCAGCCAGTGAACTAACAGAAATAGATTTAGTCGCATTCTCGGGGCTAGATTCCACATGATTCTCCCATGGTGGGGTTGGAGATAGTAGGTAAAATGTCAGAAACTTATATCTTTGAGGTTTTTATTTATTTATCAAGCAAAAATCTTGGAATTTCTTGATAAGAGTGGCTCGTCCCCTGAAGGTTCGCTCAGTGGTGAACGGGTCTACGCTGTTCGGTGTCAAAGCAGTAAGTTTCACGTCCAAGTTCCTTACCGTTCACCAGTTAACTTCAGCAGTCAGCAGAATTTCTGTTGCCGATTCTTTTTCAGACTTCTTAGTTTTTTTGTTTGCTGTAGAACTGACGGTGCCGCCAGGTAATGATTAGGATCTGAACTTTTCGTTACTAGGTTACTGATTTGGAAATGCAAAAGCGAAACCTTTTGGTGAAAGGTTTCGGAGTTTTTTCTTTGCTGGCTCAATCCAAGAACATGCAATTTGACCTTACATTCCACCGAACTTCCCGGGCTCACTAGAATAAATGATTTTTCCGGCTGTTAATTTTTATTGAGACAGCAACATAAAGATATCTAGCTTCTTGATCTCATATTCGACATTTGACCATTCGTCAGTCAGAATGGCTACACGTCATCAGTATACCTGTAAATTTGACATTCAGTATTCTGCATGAAAAGTAAAACCTCCATGTTTGTTTCAAAGAAACGTATAAAAACAGGAGACAAATTAGATGAACGCAGCTTGCTTCTTTTGGAGAACCCTGTGAATGTCTTTCACCCTGATACAATAACATTCTGACAAATCAACCGTCGCATCCACATGGATGGCAGTTGTTATTGCCACATACGCGTAAGCCAGAAGTCAAAAATCCAGGCAACATCACTTGCCAATCAGGACGCGATTCAAAATGGACCAAGAAAAGCTGTTAGTCAACTTTGGCCTGATGAACAACTTGGGTTTTCAAACACTAGAACATTCCTGCTCATTTCGTGATGTCGCCTATGTCAGCACTGTCGCTGCCGCAGTCCAGTTCATTTCAGTTCAGCTAGCACAAGACAACACGTTCGCGCTGTGTTCCAAAAATTCGACAAGTTTACCATGACTATTTGTCTGGCACCAGTCATGCTCACTTAACGTGTACCCTAGCCGGGCATTCTGTTTATTAGTTTGCATGCTACGTGAGATTATTTGCATGATTCAACATGTGCAGCTCCGTTTTTTTTCTTATGAAGAGACCGAAATCCACGTAACCTTGAAGACCGATGGATCAAAGTCATTGGCTGGTGAACAGCCAACGCAAGTGATGGTTCAAACTCAATTGAATGAGATGCTAGCACAAATGTTCTCGCGATGAATTATCAGTGAGAAGCTCGGTTGGTAGAATGCATGACGGTTTAAACCATGGTTTGCCTGCCTGTATAGATTCGAAACTCGTTGAGACCAGTGACCTTTTAAACTCGGCCTCTATGTGACCACTTTTGTTACTTTAGAGCGATCATCTTCAAAAACATCGTATTTTTGACTCTGCTGAGCTTCCAATCTGGTAGTGCTCACTAGGTTATCGCGGGTTGCCAGGTATTGACGATGATGCTGGGTCCCGAAATGACGTGCTACCCTGGCCAGCCTTTTTCAGAGAAATTTTTATCTTTCTACTTCCCCTTTTAAAAAGTGTATCAGTAAATTCCTCCACATTAGGTCGGACATTTTAAGGATCAGTCAGATTTGTTCTGAGAGACATTTCCTTTCCATCCCACCAGTTCGTTTGTTTAACACAGCCATAACTGTATTACCCTCTGAGACAATCCCACAGCATTTCGCTTTGTCGAATTCATGTTACCTTACGAATTCTGTTTCGTCCGCTGACTGTTGTCATGTGTGGGTTGAACTACGCTGATTTTGCAGGTCCCGTTGTTTGTTCTGAAACTTGATAATTCTTGAAATTAGTCTCGATAGTCTGTCTTATTGTGTGTCAATGCCCTGTCGCCTCAAAGTCACATGTGGACAAATGTAAGGAAGATGCAAACGACATCGGTGGTCACTGGTACTAATCACCAAACAAAAGCAACTTTCGCGCGCGCGCACACACACACATACACACACACAGTCGATGACGCAATGAGCAAGAGAAACGGAATGAAACAAACGAGCAAACTATATGGTATTTTAAAAAGAAGACAATGTGGGTTTCCGGCTTCACAGATTTCCATGTCTGTATTTTTAAAGCGTCTGTAATCTCCCTCCTCCTTGTTATACACATCTGTCAAACGGAAAGACAGAGTACATGAATGTGTCTGGATGATTGCTTCCAATCACTTAGCTTCATTTCCATTGCACCATAGTTGTGTAAAGAATCTGTCTTGGTTGTATCTGGATTCACCCTTTTTCTGCACGTAATTCAACTAGCTTCTAATAGACGCTCAGTTCATCACACGTATAATGTACACCCATTTCCCTCTTGTTAGGAATCCTTGGCTAGGGAGAATGGAAATTATTGCGAGCCAGCGGCCCGCGGTTGTGTAAATCAATAACGGACAGGCCATACATCGTGTGGTGAAGTTTAACAAACCATGGATTATAAATGTCAGAACTGAACGACGTAAAGAGCGCATCGAAAAATCAGTGCGCTGTGTTATTCCCATTATACCATTCACAATAAAAATCCATGGATTACTTGCTCGGTTAGCATAAAGGTTGATGCGCCGGACTCAGGTATCCATCCCGATTTGAACTTTAGTAGAATGATCTCCCACTACTCATACTAGTTTGCAAAATGCTTCTTTGCGCCACAGTTCAGCCAATTGGAAAATGTTCGCGTGAGTGTGAACAACCTCGGGCAAAATGTTCAGTTTTTATAGTGTTTCCATCAAAACATCGATAGGATGCAATTAGTTGTGTAATTCTCATTAACTCGGGACACATGCAACTACCAGTTACAAGTTTGTGTGTGAACTTTTAACAGACGCATACCGGTGAACGTTATCAAAAACTCAAATAAAATATTTCCCTAGTGGTCCCGTGGGGGCAGATGGTGACCATCCGGGATGGGGGTGTTGCAACCTAATGCGAGCAAGCAATAAGTGTGGTTCACGCTCACGCTTTCGTCGTTTATTGACTATTTTAGTCCAACCGGACAAGTACCATTGCCTAGTATTGTTAAAAATTTAATAGATCAAGAAATTTATCGCGAGAAGTAGACAGACTATCTTTTCCCAAACCAAGCAGGTTATTTAGCTGATTCTCGCTTCGTGCGGTGCGTGGTCACGATGACAGATTTTCGATCGATTTCATCAGCTGTTTTTGAAAAGTTTCCAAACTAATTAATAACCGTGGTTGATTACTGATTAGATCAATAACACGAATCGAACTTATCGAAATTGCATACGGAATACTGTTCTATGGTACGGTTTCATAGCATCAAAGTGAATAAAGATATCTGCGAAACAGATCTCGAAACTCGACAGACAAAAATTGGTCTGTTTCGACAGTCTGTCACATGAAGCTTTAAAGTTGTTTGGGGAATTCTTGGTAAAATAACAATTAATTTTGGTCATTGGCTTTTAAATTCTCTATTGGTCCGACAAGAGCAGTTGAACACA